>WUAT03195474.1:0-11708 GCA_010015005.3 Ulmus americana | reverse complement strand
ACGATAACCTAAAATAACATTCCAACAACTAATACTATTGAGGCTGAGGCTAATCTTAAAACTGAGACTAATCTTGAGGAGACTAAGGCTAATATTGAGACTGCTTGTGAGAAAGAGGCTACTTCTTCTGTGTTAGAGTCTAATACTTGTAAGGAATCTACAATTCCTCAGAATGCTAGCCAGAGTCAAAGAAGTAATAAAGGGAGGGGAGTTCTCATTGAATCAGATGAAGACAATGATGAAGATGATTGTGATGATAAATCTTTTGTGCAAAAGTTTATTGATTCAAACTATGAAGAGGATGATAGGATGTTTGAAGAATTTATTGATGATGAAGCAGAGTTTAGTGGTGCACCTAGATGTAATGTTGCAGAAGCTCCAATTCCAGATAATGCTCCAACCTTACGAAGATAATGCGTTGAACATGGGGTCTATTCAAAGTGATGACTCCAATGAAGAAGATCCACTTCCTGAGCAGTAATCTAAACCCAAGAAAAAGCTTCCTAAATTCCCAAAATGTAGGGAAGATACTGACATGAAGAACCCCATTTTCAGGCTTCTACAGTTATTTACTAGCAACATTGTCTCCAAGCAAGCTATAAAAGAGGATGCCATCAGAGAGGGGATGACGATTAGATTCATGCAAAATGAGCCAGGGAGACTGGGAGAGTCACAACTGTATATACTTTTGGTAGTTATGCATAGAAGATATTTGCTTCCAGGTTTGAGAAGAACTCTATTGAATTCCAAGTGAAAAGCTATAACTTGAATCATGAGTGTGGAATGGTGAACAAGCATCCTTTCTTAGTTTGAGAAGAACTCTGTTGAATTCCAAGTGAAAAGCTATAACTTGAATTATGAGTGTGGAATGGTAAACAAGCATCCTTTCTTAGACTACAAGTGGATTGCAAAGAATTACCTTGACTCTTTCAAACACAACAAAAGCTTCTATGTTGCTAAGGTGATTACTAATGTCAAACATGATCGTATACTTCATATTAGTAGATCTCAAGTATATAAGGCCAAAGAGTTTGCAATCCATATTATTGAGGGGAGTTATGCTGAGCAATATGCTCTCTTGTGGGACTACTATTAGGAGTTGAAGAAGAAGAATCCAGGTATAAAAGCAAAGATCAAGGTTCAAATCAGAGCAGGTGGGTCCTCTATTTTCCAACATATATATGTTTAGCAGTGTGTAAAAGGGGCTTTTTAGAAGCATGCAAGCCTCTTATTAGGCTAGATGGGTGTCACACTAAGGGCCCATTTAGTGGGCAATTGTTAAGTGCAGTTGGTGCAAATGCAAACAATTGCATGTATCCCATTGCATACTCAATTGTTGAGCAAGAAAATAAAGAATCACGATGCTAGTTTATGGAGTTGCTGATGGAGGATATTGGCATTCAGAGTGGGAGAGGCTGGATTTTTATTACTGACAGGCAGAAGGGTTTGGTATAAGTTCTGGAGCAATTTGTCCATGATGGTGAGCATAGATTTTGTGTGAGGAACATGTACAATAACTTTGACAAAAAAACACAAAGGTGAGGCTTTGAGAACTTAAGTGTGGGCAGCTGCTAAATGCACAACAGTTGGTGCATTCACCACAATAATGAAGAGAATCAAGGCACTAGATGTTGCTGCTTATAAATGGTTGATGAATAAAAGACCTCAGGAGTGGTCTATTCCTCATTTTGGTGAACATTCTAAGTATGATATGTTATTGAATAACTGACGTGAGGCATTTAATGGCATTGAGATGTTGCTGGAAGCTAGGGAGAAGCCTATATTATCTTGCTTGGAGCATATTAGGAAGTACTTTATGAGGAGGTGGCAGCTTGATAAATGCTTGAAAAATCACTTAAACTTAGTGTTTTTTCGGTATCATTTATTGGAAGTTAAGTTTAATTTATATTATTTTACTTAATTTTGTTATAAATGTGTTTTTTAGAATCACATGTTTTTTTATTTTTTTATTTTTTGTATTTTTAGGTCATAAAGTGCATAAAAATAATATTCGGATGAAGAATAATATTGGTGAGGAAATGCTTGACGTCTAGGATCAAACGGTTTGAAAATCGGAGTTGAAACGAAGAAGTTATGATATTTTTGTAATTGTGTTGAATTCAAGCAAGATGGATTCTAAACACCTGTTAGTATTTTGGCCATAACTTTCCATAGCTTTGCGGCTATGGAAAGCTAAGAAAAAGAGCTACAACTTTTATGAAGACACCTAAGGCTAATTCGAACATTAAAAATCTCGCTGTGGCAAACAAGTTGCTTGCCACGACCAAATTGCTTTTCCATACAAAAAACAGTGAAAATCTTGTCGCGGCGAAAAACATGCTCACCACAGCTAGACACGATTCTAGATTCGAAAATTATTATTTTTTATTCGTTTTTCACAATCTCTTTCATCCAAAACTCATGTTTTATCCCCAAAACATCCCTAGAAGCCCTAGCATTATAAATATATCATTATAGGACTCTAGAAAGTGGTGGAAAATATTTGGAGAAGAAGGAGACTTGAAGAAGAAGAAGAGGAGCTAGAATTTCTGTAGCTCTAATTCACCAAAACCTTTCTCTTCCCTTTTCTTTTATTTTTCAATGAATTCATTATGATCTTTTCAATTGTAATGGATTACTAATTATTTTTTATTATTTTTTTGTTTATTTATTTATTTTTATTTTTTTTGTGATTGAGAGCAAATTCTAGTCCTAAACTATGATTTTGAGTAGTTAAATTCTGCAATAATTCTTTCTTTCTTTATTCTATTGAATGTGTTTAATTTACTGTCTGAATGCCAATGCGAGTTTTCTTAATTGATTAGGTGTATAATTAAGAGATCTTATTAACTTATTTAGTGCTAATTAGGAGTATTAAGAATGTAATAGCTTTTTATTCTTAATATTAGTAGTGATTTGTAGTTGTTAATTGCAAAGTAAATTAAGCACCCCAGTTAAAAAGTCATAACCTATGATGTTTTTGCTTGGTCTAGTCATTATCTGTAAACCCTGAGAAATTTAGAACACCTTAATCACTGATTTTGCCATTAATTAGATGAAAATTAATCGACGGTATTTGTTGAAGTAATTATTATGTTAGGAAATAATATGCCGAATAGTATTGGGTGAATGTTATCGTGTTTATAATATGATTTATAAAGTGATAACTTAATTTCAGATTCAAACATACACTATAGGAAAATCGGGTTTTACTACCGGTAAAAACGGTAGTTGCAGGTCTTTGACTACCATTTACAAAGGGTAGTCTAGGAACGTGTAGTCGTAAGTACCTCATTCCACTATTGTTTTTACCCGTAGTCGTATTAGTTTTAAAACGGTAGTCTTATCACCTTAAAACAGTAGTGGTAAGATTTGATTATGGTATTTACATGTTTAAAATGGTAGTTGTATAGCTATGTTTGACTACGGTCCTATTAAAATGGTAGAGGTATGTCTTAAAACGATAGTGGTATATATAAAAAGGTAGTTATTTATTGTCTATAACTACGTTTTAAAAATAAAATAGTAGTTGTTTTTATTATATTACTACCTTTTTAATATAAAATGACAATCATTGTAATTATATTACTACCTTTTAAAATTTAAATGGTAGTCTTTTACATTATATCACTACCTTTATAAAATTAAATGGTAGTTATGCAAAATATTTTACTACTGTTTTTCATTAAAATTGAAGTAATTTTTGTTGTACCACTAGTTTTTTAAAGTAGGAATGTAGTCATTTTGTATAATTAAATGTGCATATTTCTACCAATTAAAATGCATTACATTTGTACACAAATGAAATGCGTTCCATTTGGTAGAATGTTATACCTAAAAGAAGCAGCACAATAGTAAAGTCAACTACTCAAACAAGCAACAATATGTACAAACAAAATTCTAATATTATAATATAATATGGAAATATTAAACCAAAGTTCTATCTCAGCAGTTCACAACTTAATAGTTCAACACGCTGTTCACAACTAACTTAGCTAAAATGAAAGTGAACATTATATTAAACAAGCAAGCAATAGTAAACCCAACTGCTCTATTGGAAATATTAAACCAAAGTTCTAACTATAGCAACTAAACTTTGCTGCAACTAAGTTCACAACCAAGCAACATCTTGGTGTCCAAAATATTAGCAGCTAAAACATACTGCATATATATAGACAAGCTGTTCATAACTTATCCAATTTTTGATTGAAAATGAACATTAAGAGGGTTGGAAAGTTAACCATTGCCGCAAAGATTAGCAATTGCTCCAGCAACCATTCTAAGGGTTTGTGGATCATCAACGTTGGCTGCTGTCATCGCTAACAAATTAATTCCCCCTTGATCCATTATAAGCTCTTGGTTGGTTTCTGATAAAAACATTTATAGGAAAATCAGTCATTTTTTTGTTTGACAAACCAAGAGTAGAAGATAAGAAAAATTTACCATTCATTGCTAGATTTGCAAGAGCACCAGCTGCAACTCTATGTATGGTCTCATCATCAGAGCTTTTAAGCAGTAGCAAGGATGTCAAACCTCCGGCTTCTACAATCTTCTCCTGATTTGATTCTATCCATTTAGAGGGAAATTTAGTATAATAGGATTGCTCATGTAAAAGGCATTGATTACTTGTGCACAAGGAAAAAAAAAGTGTTTGAACAGTAATGAAATTTGATTCACCTTCAGCTGCAAGATTTGCAACGACTTTAACAGCATGAATTCGAACATCAGCATCGTCTGCTTCTAGCAAAGACAATATCTTCTGCAATCCCACTGTAACATGTGGCAGTTTATTATCTATAAACACTGAAATTATATATATACACAATTTAATCTATTTGCATCAGATGAAAACATCATAAGCTATGTACAAACCTTGTTCAAAGAGTTTGGCTATTGAAGTTTTTTCTTCATTTCCTGAATCATTTGGTTGTGGATTCCTAACTTGACTCATAAGAGAATCTAGACCATTAATGATTCTCCCAGGCTCAGCCCGGTCAAGTCGTCTTCTTGTCTACAAAAATGTGTACCAGTCAGAATCCCCATTTGAAATCACTCTAGTGGACAAAGACATTTTTTAACTACAAGTGTCTAAGTGAACCTAACTAAAACAAGAATCTACTAGTTTCACCATTTTAATACTAAACAGAAATGAACTCTCTCTCGGGGATTGGAAACAAATTTTTTTTAATTGATAATATAATAGTTTACCACAAAACTACTAATGAAATAACATGCAAGAAAACTTGAGGAATGCAGAGCCAATTTAAAACACAAAAATTATAGTATTTGAAATTTTGAAAGCAACTTGCCTCATCAGCTTCATAACTAATTTGCATCAACTGACTTTGCAGTATTGCTATTTCCCCTTCCAATTTCTCTCTCTGACTTGCCTCATCTTCCAGCATCTTTCAAAGCTTTAAGATTTCATCATTTTCCTTTGCCTAGCATTATCAAAAGAGTAGCAATGTAACATGATGCCGTGTATTAAAATATAAGGGAAATTTGAAGATGGTAGGGATAGGGAGCTCGAGTCTTTGAGAAAAAAGGAAGAAACAAGAATTACAAGGAGACGGAATGAAACATATCTCTGACCTTTTCCACTGGGCAAGTTGACTTTTAAGATTATTATTTTCTTCTTCAGCAACCTTCCTTACATGAGTTTCTTTTTGTAGCAATTTTTTCAGCTCAACAACTTCCTCTAGAGCAGACAAATTCTGAAATCATAGATATAGATATATTTGTGGGGTCATTCTAGAATTCATGTTATTATATATAGACAACACTGAGAATTATATGTAGAAACAAAAAAAGCAGCACCACAAGAACATATTGTTATCTAGAGCGTAGATGATCATAGATGGAAAGGTGCATGATCTAATATTATTACCTCTTTGTTAGATGTGACATTAGAGCCATCGTCTTTTGGTCCATTTATGATTTTTTCATTGCCATGGTTTCGCTGGTTCATCAGTAGTTGGTCTTCTATCTTCTTTATCGAGTCCATATAATCTTTCTGATATTTCAATCTCTCCTTCTGCAAATATAAAAATTTGAATGGAATAAACAATATAACCAACTAATAAGCTATCCAACAGGATAAGTTGTCAATGAATTCAATATAATACACAAGCATTTACCTCTAGTGCCTCAGCATAATTATTCTCGGCCTCGGAGATCTGATTTTGTGCCTCTAAGGCAATTCTTTTAATTTCATCCTCAAATGCTTTCTGCTTCCTTTCATGTTCCACAATAAGTTTGTCTAACTGTATGTCTAGCCTTCTGGATAAACTTTTGTAATCAAATTCTTCTTTTAGTTTCAACATATTTTCCACCTTCATAGCCTATAAAGCAACAAATTTTAGAATCTTCATACAAACAAAGAAATCAAATCAAAAAATTTAGGTAAAGCACATGCTCCAAGCATTCCCCGAAAAGCTGCTTTTGTTGTTGTTAATCAAACTAAGCACATAACAATGATCAAGAAAAACCATGTTAATAGCTTTCAACATCAATGAAAATATAGTATAAATGAGGTTATGAAGCTCCACATTAAAAAAGAGAGGATGTTTTGCATTAACTGGCGTATTAAAGCATTAATAATATGGCAAGATATTCAGAAGGAAGGCTCTACCAACTAGTCCACTGCATAGTCTTCAAAAGTGAATGGAAACAAGAAAATGAATTTAAAACCCACCCTTTGTCCAAACATAATGGTACTAGCAGTTTCTCCTCGATGGCGTGGGGATGGACCAATGGTAATAACTAGTGAAGTTCTAGCTGTGCCTGTTATGCGTAAGATAAAAATGATCAACTACTGTTAAGGGCAAACACATCAAGCTCAAGAAAGTCAAAACAAAATCGAGCACTGAATCAGTTAACGGATAAAATTGATTTACATTCATTTTTCTTACCTCCAAATGAATCCCGAAGTAATCTTGTAAGCTTGGAATCCCGAACGGGAACATGTGCACTATTTTCTGCCAGTGCATTTATGCACTTCCCTAATGCACTTAAGGACAGATTTATTGACTTGGCTTCCTCTAATGTATGTCCTTCACTTCCTACAAAACAAATATCAATGAAAAGACCTAAAATTTGATGGGGAAAACTGAAGGTAGAAAATGCTACTAGCCAATGGTCTGATCCAAAAATGTTATTATTCTGAAACACTCCTACGATTTAAAGAAAAATGGCTAAAGGCATTATAAATTCACAGCTTGACTGTATGGATGGGCACTCGGTCCGCACAGCTCTCAGTTTCTCATGTCATTCTAATGACCAATTGCTCTTTGCTTATATTTTCTATCTTATATTAGTTCACCAAAAATTGTTTAAAATGTGAAAGATTCAATCTGAAGAGAATGAACCGGGTTTTCAGAACAAGTTGCAAGCAAGCTGTTCACTTGAATAAAAGACCAGTCTATAGTAAATTTAAGAGAATACTCATTTAGTCATAAAAAGGTTGAAATACTTATTATCTTTAGTGGTTGCAAGCACTTACCTGACTTATCTATGCGCTCTGAACCTGCAAGATCAACTACAACTAACTTTGCCTTCCGAAAGATAGGGGGCTTTAGAGTTTTACCCACCTGGGAACTGGTAACTTTTTCGTTGGAAAGAGTTGGATCTCTATCCTTTAGATACTTCTTCACATTTACCTGCAGCAAAGAAACATATTTCTCAAATCTCCAATTTATCCATCAACAAATTCTAAACTTGTTACTCCAACAAGCAAACCATTGAACAAATTTAAAAAATAAAAAAATCCATATTTAAGTATTTACCATCAGAATAGCATGACTACGAGATGATTCAGTATTCAGTTTTGTATTTGCAGCAAAACGGTGAGCTTCTCCTAGTCTTAGTAGCTCCACAAAACTCTGTTGGTCCCTAATTTCAATTAGGGTAGCCCCTGGTAGTGAAACATCTCCAGTTTTGGGGTCTTCCACGATGGAAATGTTATCATTTGCAGGATCAAGAAGGTCTTGTATAGTCTCCATATAAAGCTGCTCATAATCATAAGAGACAAGAGAAGCACAATCTTCAGAACAAGAGACCATTTACATTGACCACAAAATCAAATAAATGACTAGAACTAAAGTATATAAAACATAAAAACAACATCTACTTTAAAAAGATAATAACCTGCAAATAGGAAACTGACACAGAATCAGTCTCTAGTGAAATATCTGCAAGAATATCCTCCATAGCACGCACCATTATACCACGAGCAGCTGTGTCTTCCTCTCCAAGTCGTCCAAGAGTATATGTTTTGCCGGTACCAGTCTGCCCATATGCCATGACTGTCCCATTGTAACCCTCCAGGACGCTCTATGAAATTTTTTTACAAAATGGCTTGTCATTTGAAGGAAGATTTATAAAATTAAACATTTTATAGTGGAAGTGCTAAAAAGTAGGTCAACATTAGTGATGAAATTGAAGTTTCATGTAAGCACACCTCCACAACAGGCTTTGCCACAACTTCATAAACACGCTTTTGTGATGCAAACTCAGTAAGCACCTCATCAAACTCAAATGTATCAGAGTCCCAATTGTTTTTCCGTAGTTTCAACCTTTTAAGCTGAAAATAAAGAATAACACTGCTTAGTTTTACCATGAGAACATAATACCGTCTGGAAGGTAATTAGCTATCAAAACAACACATAGAGAAGGATACCTCAGGCTGTAATTCCACACAATCAGCAAAGTCAGCATCTGCTACCAATTCTTCTGAATTTCGTGGTCGTAATCTTACAGCTACTCTGACTCTTCCTAGAACTACATTCACATATAGAAACATGAGATGAACAATTAAATCAATTAAAATTGAAACCTTTTCGGATAGGCACATAGAGAGGAAGCTCCAATAGCATTGCTTTATTTAATTAGAAGAAGAATGTTTAGGCAGCTAACCCAGAAAATAATGTGGGGTAAGACAACAATGGTCAACATTTTTCAGTAATCTAGCAAATCATTGTAAGATATATGCAGGGGAAAGATTGACCATTAACAGAAGTGTGATTCAAATTTGACAAAAAAGAAGAATATCGAAAAGTATTGACACAAACCCTTCATCCCCAATTGTAGATTATGAGGAAAGAGAATGAAAAACGTACAACTAATGACAATTCACATCAGGAAACAAAGCTCTCAACCTTAAATCAAACTATCAATCTCCAACCCTACAAACTCATCCTACAATCACTCAAGGTATTTCTGATATCCATACTTGCCTAACTTAGCTGCAAACCCATTTCAAAATGGGAAAACAGAAACAAATGTTCCTTATCAAACTCAGAAATTGCATCTATATCAAAGTCACAGTCACAAGCAATTCAATTTCACAAGAAGCCTAAATTCACCGTTGCTAAAAGAAGAAATTGGCTACACTCAAAAACTCCATCACAGTTGGGCACTAATTCAAACTTTAAATTTCATAGTTAAACATCATAATATAATAGTACCTTCTTTCCTTCATATTAACCATCAAAATAGCCTACAAGCATAACATTTCTCTCACACACAATCTTATATCAATCAAATAGCAAAAGTTACACAAGATCTCAATCACAATTCAACTAAGAAACAGAAGAAATAGAAGAACAAACCTCCGGCATGGTCCTTGGCAGCTGTAGCTCCGTTGCCAATGGAGCCAGTACTGCTCCGGCGAGGCCCAGAAGCAGACAAAGACTTGGATTTGGCGGGGGGCTTGGGATTGGAGTTCACAGAGAGAGGCCGGTCCACCTTAAGGGAGCTCCTCTGAGTTCCATTCCGGTAATTATAACCACCAGAGGCGGCCATCACAACAAGTACTACAAATTGGGAACAAATATCTAAAACCACCCAAATGCCATAAACAAACGAATGTGAGATGAAAATAGAAGAAACCCACAAAAACTAAGGCTTCAAAATTGAATTTTGAGGAACACCCACAAAAACCCAAGTGGTGAAACTCAAGTCTGAAGGGGAAAAACCCAGAAAGATTGAAACTTTGAAAATTGAAACGAATGTAAAGGTTAGATTTTGGAGTTGAAAAAGTAGTGTCTTTAGGTGGGTAGTGGTCCTAGATCGTGTTTGATTTGAGTCAGATAAATCCGGGATTTTCTTTGTTTGGGAAGAAGAAAGCTTAAAGAGAGTAAAAGCCAGGAGGAGAGGAGAAGAAGAAGAAGAAGAAGGTGTAATTTTGACCAGTATTAAGCTTTCCTCACAAACAAGTAGAGTGGTACCGATGTCACAGCTTTAATGGGACCGAAACTTTCTCATCCCATTTAATAATTTTTTTATTATTATATTACAAAAATACCCTCCTTATTTTGAAAACCGTTTTTTTTTTTTTTTTTTCTTCTGTATTTGGAAAAACAAAAACTAGTTTAGGGGGAAAAAAATATATTGTTACTTTTTATTTATGAAAATAATACAATTATTGCTACGTGATTTAGGCCCGATGTACATGCATGGTTTTGGAATTACGTGACATGTAACGTGTCTTGATGTTACATAACTTTTACAAATTTTAAGTTTAATAAGATTTAAAAAAAAAAAACACACATTTTTTGGGTATGTGTTATTGTATGATTAGAGTTATCTTTCCTTTCATTTGTTTATGTGTACCATAAGTACCAAATGTATGGATCAATCTTAATTAATAGGGACATTAGATTTAGATTATATAATCATTAGCTAGCTGCCATTATTTTTAAAAGCGTAAGCAATGACAACTTTTTTTTTTTTTTTTTTTTATTAATTGTGCTTGAATAAAAGACGTAGGAGAGGTCTTATTATGTAGTTGTTTAAAATTGTAAATTTTGTCATAAAGTTTCAACAATTTTAGGGAATATATAATTCAATGAAAATACGACTTTCAAATAATTAAAGGGTTTTTATATTTTTAGCACTCTGTAGTTTGCGTTTGTTATAAAAAATAGTTTTATTTTTTAATAATTCAAAAAAGTATATTTAAACTTAGATTTCAAGTTATTAAGTACATTGAGTCAAACTTAAATTAATTTTTTGATTTTGAATTGTCTGAAATGTCTTTTTGTTCGATTTAATTTTTTTAGAATTTGAAAGGAATTTTTTGTTTTGTTTTTGGAATTATATTTTATGTGCTATAAACCTTACAAAAAATAAAATAAATATTGTTTGAAAGTAAGGATATCTTAAAATATTACATATCCAGGATAAGAATAAGAATAAATTGATCATTTTTAAAAATTCAATCAATTTAAGTTTGACCCAATATACTAAATAATTACAAATTCATCTTTGAATATAATTTTTTAAAATTATTAAAAAATAAAAATATTTTTTGAGATAAATATAAACTATAACGTATAAAACAAATAAAAACCCAACAATAAATAAAAGAATGGCGCCAGGAGTTTTAAATTTTCATAAGTTGAAAGCAATTGGAGAGCACTAAAGAAAAAGGCTGTTTACCTTATATATAAAAGAGAATGAGAGAGCTTTTGAATCATAATATTAAGTATTATACTATATATCAAAAGTATGGAAAGAAGTGCTTACCATGCATGCCCCTATTACTTTAAAAGAAAGCAAAATGAAATACAAGAGGAAATCGAGAAAGTTAAAATTCACTTACTATTTATTAGAATTGTATATTAATTGTATTGTATTTTAAATTTTAAAAAATATATTTATATAATATACAAAATATATAAATATTCAAATAGAAAATATTATAATAA
>WUAT03195364.1:0-11710 GCA_010015005.3 Ulmus americana | reverse complement strand
TCCTGAAAATAAAAACAGTCAACTAATAAGAAAATAAAATATAATGGCAAGTTAAATATTTTATTTAATTAATTAAAGATAGGAAATATTTATTAAGTTGATAAAATAATATTCAAGAAGATTTATATTCTAATATATATAATATATATGATATGTATATTTAATATGAATTAATTAGATATATATAATAAGGAGTATGAATATTTAAAACAATATTTATATATTTGAAATAAAATATAAAAATAAAAAACAATTAAATACTTATTTGAATAAAACCACCAAAAACCTACCTTTGTGCTCAAGGTACACTTACAAGTCTGTACAGTCGCCAGACCGCCTACCTCAGCCGCACCACACCAGCTGGACAACTTGCCTAGCCATGCGCCCCAGGTGCTACATGCCTGTCGCTGCCCTAGCTCGCCACGCGCAACACCCTATTGAGCCGCCTTGCCTGCTTGCTTACTGTCCCTTATCTGGGCTACCTAGAACTGCTCCACCTCGCATCTTATCCAGTCCGCATGTCTGCCCCCGCATCGCAACCTACCTGCACCTTGCATGGCCTCTGGTCCACAAGCCATGCGCCACACACCTCGCCGCTTGTTCCGCTCCATCCGCGCCATGTGTGCCTTGCTGCGATCACCATGTGCACCTCGTCCAAGCTCTGCCCAGAACTTCAAGCCCGCCTGGTTCCAGTCTTCCTGCATCATGTGCCAATGCCAGCTATCATCTGTGCCATGCAAGCTGTCATCTGCTCACCATCCCGTACACCATGTGCCAGGCTGTCTAGGCAATATCGACACCTGCACCTCATCCGTCCAGACCCTTCCGCACCAACAGACCTGCCTACCTAGCTGACGCGCCTGTCCAGCCAAGTTACCCGAGCCATGCTGCCCATGGTTCGAGCCATTCCAACTTGGTCCGAGCCATTGTGCCACCATTCAAGCCACCTCATCTCAAATTCAAATATTTGAATTTTTAAATTAATTAGGATTTATATATTAATTTAATTAATTATATTTAAATCCAATCCTGGTTTAATTAAAACTATATATTAAATTAAAATTTTCCAATTAATTTAATTCTAGTTTAATTATAATGACGTCCTATATATTTAATTAATTATCAATAAACCTCAATTTAATTTGATAAATACAAATGCACCTCTAAAATAAATTTAATAAAATCCTTGCATTGTAACATTACCGAAAAGGACATGATTCTCATAAAGCATATTATAATACTAGTAATTCCTTTTTAACCCCTGAATTAACTAGATATTACTATTATATCCCTGTTATTAAAAATAATGAAAATTAGGACTATAATATATCAAGAAATTAGCCAAACAAATAACTTTAAATTAAGTGCTAAACGATAGAGGATTAGAAACCAAACACTATGAATTCCTCTTTGCACTTACAGCCTGGTTGACCTTGCTGAATATTGTTCATGGTTGGATTCTGTCATTCTTGGTTGTTCAAGTGAGCTGTAGGTGGTCTATTCGGTACATTCTGTACAGCTTGCTCGAGGGTTCACCACTCCCTAGTCCGATCAACAAATTTTTGTAGGCTTTCTTCCCTTATAAGCTGCTCCACTACATCTCTCAGTACGTAACAAATTGAAGTCCAGTGCCCCGAACTGTTATGGTAATGACAAAAATGATCGAGGTTCTTGCCTGGGTTCTTCAAATGTCTCGGTGGCAGAGTCTTATTCCAATTATCCACGCGATAAACATACTCAAGATTGTGTACCGCGAGTATAATCGGAGTACTTAGATTATGGACGGGCATTCCCTTGACTATCAGAATTTTTTGGAGTGATTCCCCTTAGGTTGAATTGGACCTATTGATTGTTACCTCCTTTTGCATGCACATGCATTAATCCAGATGGCTTGCTAAATTTATGAGAACAGTCCATGTGATTCTCACCATAACAGGGGTTTTGGCTAGAAGATGATGGTGATGGGTGACTAGCCTTTCATTCAGGTTTGGAGAACGCGTTCATCCTTTCCTCAGTTAAAGCATGAGCAGTAGCTGCTTCCATTAAGGTAGTAAAGGTTGGTTTTTTTGATGTCCGAGTAAGTATTTGTATTGCTTACTTAGATGTATGTTTGAGACAAAGGCAGTCTGCCCAGTCTGATCTGCAAAATCTGATATGGTCAAAGTTGCCATGCTGAAACGTGTCATGTAGTCCCGAAGAGACTCATTTGGGCCTTGAATAATCTTGTGTAAGATTTCTATGGGCCGTCAGATGGGTTCTGAGCTAGCAAATTAAGCCAAAAAAATTTCTTTTAGCTCATCAAAACTCCAGATAAACCCTCTAGGTAAGTTCACATACCAAGTGCGGGCATGTTCACCCAAAGTAATCTCAAACAATTTGCATTTTAGCGCATCGTGATCCGGGTTGAGAGACAAATGAATGGCATAGTTGTCCAGGTGTTCGAATGGGCTAGTTGTTCTGAGATACTTACCGCCAAGCTTTGGAAGTTTTACTCTGGATGGGATTTGATAATGCTCAATGGTCGGAGAGAAAATTGACCTATCCTCTGCCATAGTCCCAGATAAAGATCCTATAAACTACTGGTAGAACTCAACCAACTTTTGATCAATGTAGGCCATAGGATCCTGTGCAAAAAGAGCACTCGAATCTGTAGGAGCTTCTACCCGAACAAGATTTTGATGTGTTATACTTTGATTAACTGGCGGTGGATTGTTTCAAAGTTGATTCTTCGGCCAAGGTGGATTTTCTCGAACCAACTCCTTCGTTTGAGTTCAAGATGAAGCTTCTTATGCTTGAGCATTTCGTTTTTGATTAAGGCCTTCTCCCAAGTCACAAACCTCTACCACTGTTCCTGCAGGTGCAAGTCTTTCATGTACAGATCGCTAGATTGGATTATTAGCTCAACTATTCGGCAATATTACATTCTGACCAAACAGATTTCGGGGAACCAACTGCCTTATTTGTTGAGGATCAACAAATGGGTGAGAGGACCAGGATGCTGATTGGAGCCAGAAATGCATGATTATTACTATATATTTATTAGAATTTAGGATTAATAAGGGCTTTAGCCATTGTGTTAATGCCTTGATTGTTCTTAGATGTTATGTTTGGTTTCATTTGTTGTTTTTATGCATTTTCAGGTCTTATGAGCTTAAAAGATGGAGATAAATAAAGATCGATGATTGTGAGACATAGTTGGGTCAAGCCGTAGTTGAAGAGCACATTTAGAAGCATAGAAGTTCAATAGAAGTTAAAATCAAAGTGCTGAACATTTGGGCAAGTTTAACTTTGCACATACTTTATTATTTTAGACATAACTTCTTCATCCAAAGTCCAAATGAAGTGATCTTTCTGGCCACGGAAAGCTAAGAGAAAGGGTTGCAAATTTTGCGAAGACACCCAGGACCGATTCGTCTGTGATTCAGTGCTACGAAGCTTCAAAGTCCGTACTGCGGCATGCAGCGCGAATTGTCTGTACGGAATGTGATTTTTGAGATTTTAAACTTGTATTATCTCTATCTTTTAGGGTTTTCCTAATAGATCTTTACTTCCAAACACCCTATAATTCTTGTATTATAAATAGGCCATTAGAATATATTTTTTAGTATCTCTAGCTCTAGAATTTAGAAGATTAATCAAGATGTTTTTTTGTTAGAGCCTCTAGCAAAGCTAGAGTGGATTTCAAGTGTAATCTTTCCTTTTTCTAGTTTTGTTTATATTATGTGACAGATAACATGTTGTGTTTACTCTCAATTCTCATCAACAAATAAATTATTTACTCATGCGACAGATGTTTAATTAGTTTATTTTATGTTTGATTCTATGTGAGAGATATGATATTTAATCTATGTGAGAGTTAGGTTAATCGATTGCTTTAATTCATAAACAAATATAAGTTCAGTTATGCTTTTCTTATGCCGGCCTCTGTGAGTTAAAGTTAATCAACTTAGATCAATTTTATAGGATTGTCGCTATCGAAACATCTTATAAGACGGATCGCTTTTGTGCTTGATTAAGGAATTGAGAATAAACCAACAAATTAATCAAAACTAGGAAAGGATAGATGATACTTGAGTGAAACTTAATGCTTTGTGTTTTAAATATATTATTTTAAATCCTTTTTAATCATTCTTTCAATTTACATCTTAATATTTCAGATTTACTCATTTGTTTCTAAGTTTTTATTCTCTTTTGTTAAGTTTTTCTGGTGGGATCGACACCTCTTCTATACCGTAACCGCGTGTTAGTTTGAGCGTAATCAGATGTTGACAAGTGCGATCCCTGTTTTGGTAGTATATTTAAGTTTTGTATAACCCTGGGTTGTTGTTCATATTCATACGCAGGGGTTACCCCTCCCTATGCAGCTATTTGAGCCAGCAGCTCATATAAATATCTTTTCGAAACTATAACTTAACTGTCCAGGGGAGCTTGTTCTACAACTTGCCACTTGCTTCTTCTTCTTGACCCTCTTCGGGTATGATGCGTGCCTCAAGCAGGCATGGGTGTATTTAAAGTTAAATTCAAATAAATTCCCAGAGCGTGTTGATGATCTCTGTCTTCGCATGGTTCGGGACAATTTACATATGGTGTAGAAGTTTCTCCAGGAAATAATAGAGTGTTTAGTGGGGATGAGAAAAGAGCTCCATATGTTGGCCCTACTGGAATTCCTGCCAGCCTATTTCTTAGAGAATTTTGTGGGTTATGTCCTCCATTTGAATCAGATTCAATGTAAGTCATTTTTAAGTATTCGGCAAAAAAGAGAAAGTGTTGGGGGTAGCTGAATCACTTTCAGAGGCCCTCCTTCTAATTCCAATTGTTATTACTGAATCTGGTAATCCGGATAACAATACGGAATCTCAAGTTTCAGCACTAATAACACTGGCAATCAACTAAATGGAAATGTAAAACAATCTAATATTGATAAACCAAGTAAAAACATTACAACGAACTCTATGAGTTTTCTAGAGAGAAGGAAGAATAATTTAGAGAGAGAAAGAGGTAGCTGAGGAAGTAAATGAACATGCAAAAATCATTAATGCTCCCTTCTATTTATAAGCTAGAAGGGATGCATTATTCTACAATTAAATATACTATTGGATGTGACCCATTTTGCCTAAGTATGGCTCGATGGCACTGATTACCAAGTAAGCATGGTTGTCTTCCGAGATTTCAGGGTTAGGTTAGATTGTTGTAGAGGAGTAGTTGGGAACTAAATGAGACCTGAGCGGCATTAAATGCCTTTTAACACGGCATGTGGCGTATTCGGAAAAAGTCCCCTAGACAGGTCTATTCGGCATAAGGGCATGATCCCCGAACTGAAGCCACCTGGGGATCTTCATACCCAAATAGCATGATTCACCCTTTTTGTTTAAGCTTCATGATTTGGCCTTCTTATCCTTGTTTTTCTGTTAAATAACCCTTGGGAAAATTTGGGTATTACACTATTCAAACTTTATTTAACTCTAATTTCATCCTATTGCCAATCAACTCATGCGTATATAGCCTCTCTTAATCGTACAACTTTCTCGAGATTCTCTTGTAAGCAAAACACGATGTGTGTGTAGTCTTAGAGTTTCTTTGATGAAATTTTTTTAACGTATTCCAATTCTTGAATACCAATCTCATCGAACATTTCCTTTTTTTCAAACACTTGCCTCACCTCAATAAGGAATCTCAATAATCAGTGATTTTGTGTTTAAACAAGGAATTTGGAATGTAATATTGTAGAAGACTTTGTTAATAAATAATAAACAAGGAGTTTGAACTTATGCTTGATGTTATATTGATGATATTGTGCTTCCAACTTCAGTATTCATCAAGTCCAAAGTTAGATTTAAATCCAACTTCGGGGCCTGTTGTTCACATTGATGATCTTGTGCTTCCGGTTGATGTCGTTGGGTTGTAACCGGATTATGATGAGCAGTTTGATCTGCTGACAGAATTGTATCCTGCCTTGGGATATTAAGAGCCCCAAATCCAATATGAGGAGTATAAAGTGGTGGTCTCTTGTTTCTCCGTGAATGGCGAATTCTGCGACCATCACTAGAATCCAAACTAGATACAGTTGCTATGACAAGTTTTTTCCAAATGAAAAGAGAATAGTGCTAGGGCAGCTGAATCACTTTTAGAAGGCCCTCCTTCTAGCGCGAATAGTTTTGTCTGTTTCGGCTAACAATGCGAAATCTCAATAAACAGTGATTTGGTATTTAAACAAGCAATTTAGAATGTAATATTGTGGAAGACTTTGTTAATAAATGACAAACAAGGAGTGTGAACTTATGCTTGATGTTCTTATAAATCCTTAGAATAGTACAAGAGGTAATCAAGAGAAAAGCAAGAGCTTTTCTGGAGAAAGATACAATTTGGTAGTTGTGAAAATTAAAATGAACGTAAAATTACATTGAATGCATTATCCTTTTTTAGGAAAAAAGAATTGGCAATAAAATACTATTATCTAACAAAATATCTATTAAAATATATTGTTTAATCCATCCAGTTGAATGAGACGATGGATAAAAAGTAAGTTGAATGAAACAATGGATGAAAAGTATTCGAGCATCTTCACCTAGTCATTCCTGATTAATTACAAATCAATACACTTGAAATAATAATTAATTACTTGAGTAAAAAATCCTAATATACCACTTCTTGTGCCTTTTCGAGCACTTTTGGGTTTCGCAACATCTCTAACATTGCCCACCCTATACTAGTAGTTAACGACTATATATAACCAAAAAAATACGAGTTATTATCGGCTGAAAAGTTTGGAAGCAAAAGCAATCATAAAGTGAAAAATGTTAAGCAATAGGGCGGCCTTGTTTGGGACAGCTTCTATAAGCTGCTTATTGGCTTCTTGGATTTTAGAAGCTCTTTTATTCATGTTTGGTTGAACATAAAGAAGAGTGTTTGGCTTGTAAAAGCTCTTTGAAGAAAAGTTTCACATTTGATGCTTCTAGTGAAAGAGCTTTTTGGAACAAAACATTCAGAAAGCTCAAATGATTACTGTTTCTTGCGTATAGTATACATGGCCCTTATTTATTTATTTTTCATGTTTATTTATTTTTTAAAAAAAATAGATCTTATTTTGTTAAATTTATCTCCCTCTAAATTTTATTCCTTCTAATTTTTATTTTTCCTTTCCCTTGTTATCCCTAGAGAAGAGTAAATGGGAAAGAAAAAAAAAAATAGTATAACAATAATATGAAAATATTAGTGCTAATACTTTAAAAATATATATTTATCAAATATTTGTAATTTTTTTTTCTTTTGGTCCAATAAAAAATAAAAATTAAAAAATTAAAAATAAAATTTCTTTTGGGACTTTTAATTTTATTATTAAAAATAACAATAAAAATTGATTATTGCATATGAGTTGAATTCATATTATAAATATATATTTTTATTTATTTAAATTAAAAATATAACTAATATACCTATAAAAAAAAAAAGAATATCCCGTAAAAAAAAGATATAACTAATTTATCTTATTTATTGTAAGACACATTTACCTAGTTCAACCAAACACGTTTAAAAGTTTTTTTTAAGGAACAAAACTATCCAAACAATCACTAACTTCTACTGCCTAAAAGTCAAAAAAAAATTATTCCAAACACGTCCATAATTTACTTGCATGAAGATCAACACAATTTGAAAGATTAAGCACTCGTCATAGTGTCATACCATTGTTGCATAACAGAATAAAAGCAAATTCTCCTTTATTGAAAAATTGTCTACGATGGTACCGTACATGTAGCTCTAGGCTAAATAAATATTCAGAGGTCCAACCTCAAAACCAAATAAATAAATAAATCTAGGCCAAAATCTCTCAACCAAAACTTAAGACTTGAGACGTCCATAAAACCTTTGCTTCTCCTGAGTAGTCTGGAAACGGCCATGGCCAAACTTGGATGAGGTATCAATGAACTTGAGCTTAATCTCCTCCATGGCAACCCTGGAGGTCTGCTTCAGCAGGGATTGCCTCAGTGTGACCACACGCTTTTTCGGGCCAACACAACAACCCTTGATTAGCAAGAAATCTTCTTTCACAACACCATAGTGGGGGAATCCTCCAACTGGAGTAATATCCTTCTCAGTCCTGATCATCGGAAAAAAAATAGAGTATTTAACATTCAAAAGATATTACAATAGCAAGAGAAAAGAAAAAACCAGCCAAAGTAAGAACAAACCTGTCAAACTCGGTCATGGCAGAGTGAGACTCCTGCCCAGCCTTTCCAAGCTTGTAAATTTTCTTATTCATCTCAGTACGATGATGGTAACCATTCTGTCCAGCCCGAGCAACAGTGAACGAAACCCTAGCAGGGTGCCAGGCTCCAATACAAGCAACCTTGCGAAGCCCCCGGTGAGTCTTACGAGGAAGACGAGTGACACCCCAACGAGTCACCACACCTTCATAGCCCTTACCCTTGGTCACCCCTATAATGTCGATCATTTCATCTTTCTGGAAAACAGCATCAATGGGGATCTGCTTCTCAAAGAAGCTGTAAGCAAAGTCAACTTTATTAGCAATATCCCCTCCGTTGATTTGAATTTCCATCAAATGCGCTTTCTTCTGCTTCAATCCCTTCATCTTCCTAATCTGCAAAGACAACAAAAAAGAGTAACGATGGTAATTTACTTTTGGACAAAAAAGTGCATTCTTCACAAACATAAGATAAGCTAGAATTGAGAATATCTAAAATTGAGTACCTGGGTATGTGCCAAAACGCGAATGACAGTACAGTATTTCTTCATCTTCTCTAGCTGAGCCTGAATGTCCTTTTTCCCATCATCAGTTTCATATCTCTTACAGTATTTAGAGAAAGCCTTCTTCTTTGACTTGCACCAGTTCTTGTAGAACCTCCTCTTTATCTCTTCACTAAGGTGTTGGGCCCAAACAGTGTTCAGACAACGCATGCCACGGGGTGTCTTAATGTAGCCTACTACCCCAACAACAACCATAGGTGGAGTTTCAACAATAGTTACAGCCTCACATGTTTCCTTCTTGTGGAGCTCTGGTTTAGTAAATACAATAAAGTAAATGACATGGTACATGTATTAAGTATTTTCTTAGTTACTCTAATATCCTATAACAGATAGAGGACTCATTTTACTTGTTTATGTGATTATTTAACAAGGATAACCGACCAAATTAAAATTCCAAGCATTTTCAAAAAAAATAAAGTAAAAATACAAGACGAGCAAAAGTAAAAAAAAAAAAAAATATTCAATATTTTACAAGAAAAACCAGCAATGGTAAATTATTCTCCCAAATAAAATAATTGTGTTTGAAGGGAGATTTATTTCAAAATATCTGAGAAGGAAATCATAGAAATGAGGTTTTCTTCCCTGTTAAGTTACATGAGAATAATCAAAACTTAGAAAAAAATTCAAACTACATTAAATATGTATCCATCAATGATGTATGTTTCTTCTGTACCAAAAAAAAAAAGTACAATACCATTCATTTAAAAAAAAAAGAGCATAAAATAAAATGAGGAAACTTACTTGACCCTGGTTTCTCAACATCTCTAACAATGTGTGTCATCCCAGCTTTGTATCCAAGGAAAGCAGTAAACTTGCATGGCTTAGTTGGATCATCTTTGGGAAAGGCCTTCACTGCAAAGATGCCAACAGGTTTAATGCAGAGGAACCAGAAATTATGAATGAATATACGAGGGCTGAATAATGAAATAAAAGCATCGAATGTTAACTAATAGTGCTGCTGATATTATTAGACAACCTCTTAGAACACTGAATACACTGGCTCTTTGCCATCCGAGAAAAGAATAAAAAAAAAAAAAAATACATCATAGATGAAAGAACATGTCTGGACTATGATAATGTAAATCATACAAAGTTATGTGACTACAGTAAGCACATCCCACAAAAACAAGGATTACATCTTTGTATCGAAAAGAGATCAATAGCGCATTAATAAGCAAATGAAAAAAAAATTATATCAACCTTTTCCTCTGTGACGGGAGGCTCTTTTTCTAGGAAGAAAACCAAGAGAGCCATGTCTTGGATGCTCAAACTTACGATGAGACATGCTTCCTTCTTACAGACACTGCAAAACTCAAAGATCTCAGTACTACCTTTATAACAAAAGGACAATAAAATAAATACCCTTTCACTGTTAAAGAATACAAGTTCATAGTTTCAAGACAAGAAAACCAAGTAGATCTCAGAACTACAAGTCCAGCAGTAAAACAGCAAACTAATAAACAGCTACCGATCCCATTAAAAAATAAATAAATAAATAAATTTAAGACCTTACAAGCATTACATGAAAATCAAGCCAATGAGATTCTGCAATATATCAAAAGAAAATATATAACAAGAACATGCATCAAAGAGGAAAAAATGCATTAAATCCCGTAATAATACACAACGAAGGAATTCATACACTTGACCTGCAAACAATGAATACAGTAGCCCCAACAACTTGAACAAAATGCTCCCCACAACCAAAGGCCTATGGCATTATTCTGCCAATTCTCGGGCTCATTCAGTGTTCCTTTCCAAATACCCGAGATGGGTTTTTGGTAAAAGAGCCCCTTCGAGACTCCGGCCTTGATTACTCACAATTATTCTTTGGGGGAAACATTCGGAACAGGTCAAGGAAAAGGGTATTACCATGTTTACAGGTCTCATGCAACATTTTATAGAATCTGACAAAAATAACTATCACGAAACATACTCAAATATTACTATAACAAAACAAATATATATATTTTTTAACTGATTACAACAAAACAATTAAAAATCTTTCACGTATGAAATGAAAAACATAATCAGTATAAGGACCAGATCTGAAATCCATATGTATGAACAAATATGAAGCATAATTAATTAGCTAATAATATGAATCCACAGATAGCCATAAGTTCAAATAATAATTTCAAAAGCTCACGAGTATAATTTTTTTTAAAAGAAAAAAAAAACTAAAAAAAAACCCAACATTCCCACCCAACAACTACAAAAATCAGATCTATCAGAACAATAGTATTAACAGAAGATTCAAAACCAACACAAAATGGGTTTTAAACAACAAAAATGTGAGATTACAGAGGGAAAAAAAAGACTTTTCAAACAATAATACAATTAAAAAGAAGAAGAAGAACTAAAATTACTGCTATATTACAGAAAGTGAACGAAGCTACCTCGGAAAAAAGAAAATAAGGGAAAATGTGAGAGAAATGAAGAGTTCTAGCAGCTGCTTCTGAGCGTCTGGGGCTTATGGAACCCTAGCGACGTAGCTTCCAATTTTTATTCACGAACATGTGTTGGGCTTAGCCCAGTCCGTTTGGCCGTTGGGCTTAAGTTTTGTGGGCCAGCCCGTGTGACATAAAATTTCATTTTTTTTTACCAAAGAATACAAGGGCTGCGATAGGAAAACTAAGATACCAAGCCTGTTTGAGACGTGATTCAAATAAGATTTTGGTAACTGGAGTAGGATAATTTTTTGAACAGAATTCTAAATTTTTTAATAAAATTAAGTGGGATTCACAAGATTATAAAATAATTTATGTAAAAAGTGGTGAAGATATTGAAGTTTAATAATAAAATAATGTGAAAAAAATAATATTTTATGTAAAAGGTGGTGAAAATATTAAAAATATAATGTAAAAGGTGGTAGAGTATAAGTGTATAAGATGTAAAAAGTGATAGGGTTTAGATGTGTAAGATGATAACATATAATAGGATGATG
>WUAT03195253.1:0-11711 GCA_010015005.3 Ulmus americana | reverse complement strand
TTATGGAGAATTTTACAAAAACGCCCTGCAAGCTGTCCAAAATGGGTTTTAAAAGGGGCAGTTTCGTAATTTCTGTGGAAATTGGGGTTTTTCGGTAAAAATACTATTTTAGAGTGTTCAAACCAGATTTTAAATGTTTTAAATGTGTTGAATCTAATTTTGGTCAAATCGGCCGGAATTCCGAAATGTATGGGAATTTAAGTTTGTGAAACCCCGAAATATTTTATGGCGTGTAACAAATATTTGACGAAATATTTTACCATCTAAATTTACGAATATAAATGAAAATTCATAATTTCTCGTCTATGATTTTGTCACTAGTAGAAGTATTGGTTGATATACCTCATCCAGTAAGATGAACCGGTTCGTTGGTTAGCCCAACCAATAGGGTGACTCGAATTGTAAAGTAACTCGACTAGTAGAGTACGTAACCCCACTTGGGGAGTGGGCTGACCCATAGAGTGAATCGACTCGTAAAATGGGCTGGCCCGTATAGTGAACTAACTTGCAAAATGGGTCATCTTAAAGGATGGGCCTTTTGTGAAATAGACCCTAGTATAGAGCCAATTGTGATGGGCCGTGTAGTAGAGCTAATGGGCCAAGTCATGGAACCTAGAGCGAGCCGTGGCGTAGAGACATCGCAAGTGGGCTGTGACGTTGAATCCACGTAAGTGGGCCGTGACAAAGAAACCACCCATAATATGACGTGGTGTTGAGCCAATTGACCTATTACTGGGTAGAAAGGTCAATACATATTTTTACTTGTACAATTTGTCCCCTACTCTCTAAGTTTAGGGGTACTAATCTTAGACAGTAGACCTAGTTAATTATGAAGACTGATAGATCGATTTGAAACTAACAAACAAACAAATTGAGTGATATTAACATGCTTGTTTAACAATATGCGGTATTTTTAAATTGTCGGGCTGGTGACTGGTAATATGAATTTATAAGGCAATGACATGTCATGTAGTTGAAAACGTGTCGCGTGATTGTTGAACCGATGACATGTCGTGTCATAGCCAAAGCAACGGAATGCTGTATGATGGTTGACACGACGACATATTACGTGATAGTTGAGATAACGAAACGCCATTCAATGTTTGAAGCGACGTCATCTCGTGTAGAACGTCCTAGATTTTGACCCGATATGATGTTGTATAGAGCCATTGGTATGAAAGTTCACTCGACACGAGTGGCATGATTGTAGAAATGACACCATGTGGAGTATGGAACAATGACAAGTTGTATGATAGTTGATGAAATCGGTCAAAATGTCTTATGGCTCGCCATGCAAAGTTTTTTCTCGACACGATGTTTAGTGAAAATTGAAGTTATGTTTGGGCTCGGCATGAAGTCAAGTGGAAGCGTTTCACGTGATGGTATTACACCTTAGAGTTTACTATTTAGGAGCCTTGTCTTTGTGACACGACTCGGAGTTAAGACTTGGCTCGATATGATGTTGAGTGAAGTCTAGCAACCCTTTTGGAGCATGGCCTTATTATGAGCATGTCTAACTTTGGCTCAACACGATGTCAAGCCAAGTTTAATTGCGAGAGGTTGCTTGTGTTGAATGGCTTATTGCTTCATGGAAGCAAAGACATGAGTGTCCTCTTCACTAAACATTTTTTCGAGTGGTGTGTAGCTGGTAATGCTCCAATGAAAATTGTCATGTGAAGGTTACTTGGCTTGGCTCGACATTATGTCGAGTCAACATATTTTTGGCACATGAAGAAGTATGGATGGTCATGCTCGTGTATTTGGTATGTGTAGACACACGATTCCAGTTTGCTTTGGCATGTGCTGTGCGTATGTGACACATGTGTGGCACATGTGAAGACAGGAATTTGAAAAAAGCAATCTTTCCCATTTTTTGAAGCACTTCCGATGTTTGACATGTGTCCCTCTCAAAACAAGGGGTTTTTAGATGGTGAAGAACCTCGAAGTGAGCTCATTTATGAGCTTTGAAGTTTTTTCGAAGAGAAAGAGCTTGCTGAGGAAGTTTTCACCATTTACAAGCAAAAATCAAGGTAAAGTTGGATATTCTCACATTTTCTTCTTAGATTCAACTGGGTTTCTCATTTCCTGCATTTTTCGGTGGTTTTGGTTGGTTTTCCAGTGCTTTTGAGGGATTTTAAGCAAAAATGGGTTTGGTTTATGGAAGTTTTTGGGTTTAATGTTCTAAGCTTACTTTAAGTGTTTGGTCTTTATCTTGAGCTATTTCAAAACGTTTGCTACATTTTCGGAAGAAAAAGGAAATGTTTTGGGGTATTTTTAGTCTATGTTGTTTGCGGGTTTGAAAGGAAGAGTTTGATTTTTGTGGGTATTTTCTAGAAAAGAGAAGATCCTATGTTAATAAGAGGGTTGGCTCGACATCAGGTCGAGTCAAGCTATTTCTTGGTTCAATCGGTGTAGAGTAGAGGGGATTGCTTAGGGGCACTACTTTGGCTCAACACTAGGTCGAGTATAGTCAGTTGACAAAGTAAAGTAGGCTTGTCAAAACACAAAGTAGATCCACGTGGTTTACTTGACAATAAATGGAGTGAAGGATTGACCAACAGATGAGTGAAGGATTGCCAACAGATGACTCAGCATCATGTCAAGTACGGAGTTGTTCGTGGGTGATTACGATTGGTTTAGAGTAGGGCTGAGTGAAAGGGAACTAGAGTTTGGCTTGACAACTGGTCGAGTGCTAATCTGGGTTTCTCCTGAGTACTTTGTGACTTTCTTGACTCGACACAATGTCGAATAGAGTCTATGAGACCGAAGAAGAGGTCATGTTGGCTTAGTTAGAGGAAGGGATTGACTCCCAGTAGGGGAGTAGTGGAGGAGAGGCTGAAGTTACTGTGGCTTAGCTGAGTGACCGCGTACGGTCGAGTGCTGGGGGGACTACAGCTATGGTCAAGCCATCCCAGATAAAGGAGTTAGGCTTTGTTGGAGTAGAGGAAAAAGAAGACCAGGGAGAAATGGAGGCCACCTCGTCGAGCCATCCATGAGATGGAATTCTAAAGAATAACTCTAGGTTGAGAATCAAGGAGATTGACTTCTTCAAACTTAGGTATTACTACAAAATACCTAAGTCAATGGAGATTTGAGCCCCAAGTCCGCATGAGAGAGTGGATTGGGATGTGCCCGGCTGGACCTGCCTGTATGAAATTCTGTTTGAGGATGGGATGAGATTCCCCATCCCTAAGTTGGCGCGTGAAGTACTTGACCATTTCGAGATTACTCCCAGCCAACTAATGCCCAATATGTTGAGGCTTCTAATGTCACTTGAATGCCTTGGCTTGAGGCACAGAGTGGAAGTGGGACTTGGAGAAGTTATGTATTCATACTACTTTGAGGAGCATGACAAGGAGAATGGGAGGTATCATTTAACTTTGAGGTGTGAGAGGAGTCTTTTGATTACTTGCTTATGGTCGAATGATAGAGGATGGAAAGATGACTACTTCTATGCGAGGGATGACCTCTTGTTTGGGTCAAGTGGAGTTGTGGACATACCATCACACTGGAGAGCCACGAGTGAGTACTTTATTTTTCTAGATTCGTACACTTGGTAGATTGAATCTCATTATTTTATCTTGTGTAGATACAGACTATAACAAGTTTGTTCCAAGTGGACTCTTAGCTGAGGAAAGGATGAGGCAACTCTCGGAGATCCCTATTGGAGAGCGAGATTGAAGAGTGGTACTCTCCGAGCGACATCTGTGCAATAGCCACTTGTGAAACCACATAGAGGAGATCCAGTGAGGTATCCCCATCCCACCCCTTAAGCTACTATTGTACATCTTTAGGCTGTGACATGTCATCCACATAGTACATGGTGAGTGCTCTATCCAACCTCTAAACCCTGAAGATTTTTTATATCCAAAGGAGCTGATGATGGGTCGGCTCAAATTCCCAGGCACCAAAGAGATGCAAGTGAAGAGGAATGACAAGAAAAGGAAACATCAGGTTGACACTTGTCTCATGAAACATGTGACTAAGGGCTAGTCCACTCCTGTCAGCATAGTCAAGCCCTCTCCCCCTAAGACTTCTTCTGTGAGGAAGTTTAAGGGAGCCAAGGAGGAGGATCAGATGAGCTTAACCTTCCAAGTTGGAGCATCTGCCTACTTTTACACTTCCTTCTTGGATGGTGTGGAGGAGTCTCTTTTGTTGCTGGAGGATAGAAAAAGACTTGGTGAGACTGGGGCCACCCAAGCAACCCAGTAAAGTTTTGTCAGGATCTATCAGGTAGCTTATTCTTCGTTTGTGTTTTATTGATGTTCCAATATGATTTTCTAACTCTATTTTGTTTGTGCAGAGTATGGTTGGAGCCCTTTACCTCAAATGGGTTGTGTTTTCTTAGGAGAGGAGAAACAATGAGCTAGCCAACACTAAGGCTCACCTAAGGAGGTAGATAGGTGAATTGCAGACCAGGGAGTCTAAGTTGAAGGCCAGGAATACTGCCTTAGAGACTGAGTTGGTGATAGAGTGGGCTACTCGTTGGACTATTGAGAGGGAGAGTGCCATTCGAGTGGAGAGGATGGAGACTATCTCGAGCGACGCTATTATGCATGCTCACGTTGAGCTTATGCTGGAGTTTAAGGAAGGTCAACATGCTGAGTGGGACCCAGATTAGGAGATAGAAAGGTGGCATGAGCATGAGGAAGAGCTAGCTGAGAAGGGGTAGCTTGAGCAAAGTGAGCAACTTGAGCATCCCAATCAGTCTAAGCAGCCTCAGGTTCTGGAGTAGCCAGAGCCAGCCAAGCCTAGGGGGATGAGGAAGCTGTAGCTGGATCTTTGTAGCAGGAGTTGGAGCATGCAGCTCCTTAGACTTATTTATTGTCTATACGTTTCGCTTATACTTTTAGACACTATTTTTGAGGCATTAAGTGCCACTCTTATTATGTACATTTGACTTAGCCCATTAGAGTGTATTTTGATTATATATCTGATTGAGGGGTTGGACCTTTGTAGCCTCGTGAGGGATTTCTTTTGTCCATCCCCGTGTGTTTTTATTTTCAATCATGATATGCAGAGTCACAAATATAAAATTGAGCATGGTGAAAACAACTAAGTAAATGTTAACTGTAGAACTCAACTTTGATGTAGAGCCAAAAGTTTCAAAAAATGAGGCAAAGTAGCATACTATCCCCCCAGCTTAAGTGTAGTGCCCTTGAAGCGGTAGGCTTAGGTTAAGTGATCCACTGTTGAATTAAATAGTTGGCATTAGTAGAAACCTGGGGCCTCTAATGAGCTCACTTAGAGGCAAGGCAATCAAAGATATTAGAAGACCTCAGTCTGGATGCAAGGAAGTAACACTACTAGATGTTGAGAATACAACTCGTAGCGTGGTCAGCTAGGCTGGAAGATGGACAAGTGAAGATCGTGCCACTTGTCCCCTAGTGGTTTTTGTGTAGCAAACCTACAAAACATGCGTTAGGGAAGCTGATAGCAGAGCCATCGACCCTCTGACGCTCAAGTTTGTATCCATTTGACAAAAACAATCAAAAGAGAGATTGAAGGATGTGAAAGATTCCCTGCCGAATGGAGAAGTAAAGTTGATGAACAATTGCAGAACAAAAGTGAGTCATCAGCCCTCTGATGCTTAAGTCAGTACTCAGTTGACAAAATAATCAATAGAAAGTAGAGTGAGAAGTACTCCCTATCGAGTGGAGAAGCTAGATTGCCGAATACTTGCATGGGAGGTGAGCCAAAAAAGGTGGCTGATGGCCAGCACTTAAGTTGTTTACTATTGAGTAAAGTTACAATAAAAGTTCAAAGTTTAGAAATGATATAACTTAAGGTTAATTGCATTCCAGCTGTTGTGGATGTTGCAACAATTTTGAGCTTGGAGCTTGTATGCCCTGTGTCCGATGACCTTGGTGATCTTATAGGGGCCTTCCCATGTAGGACCATGCTTTCCTATTCCTGCATCCTTCATGTTTTGGAAGACTCAGTGTAACACCTAGTCCCCTGGCTTGAAGGTCCTTATTCTAATATTCTTGTTGTAGTGTCGTGCCACCTTCCACTAGTAGACTATAGTAAGGAGATGAGCCTTATCTCACAACTCATCGATGGTGTCGAGGTTATGGTTGAGTTGCTACCAATTGGCATCTTCATCAAGCCATTGGCATTGGCATCTTGCTGATGAGATTCCTACTTCATCTGGAATGACTGCCTTAGAGCTGTAGGCTAATGAAAAGGGAGTCTCACTGGTAGACTTTTGGGTGGTGGTACGGTAGGACCAAAGTACACTAGGTAGCTCGTCGACCCATACACCTTTAGCTTTCTTTAGTCGCTTTTTTAATGTCTTGATGATTGTCTTGTTGGACGACTCTATCTAGCAATTGCTTGAGGGTATCGTGGTGTGGAGAAGTTAAGCTTCATCCCCCCCTTCTTGTAAAAATCTTGAAAATCAAAGCTAATGAGTTGCGAGCCGTTGTTGGTGACTATCTTCTTTGGCATTCCAATGCAACAGATGACATTCTTCCATATGAAGTTTTTCACTTTGCGGTCTTAGATTTAGTAGAATGCCTCAGCCTTGATCCACTTAGTGAAGTAGTCAGTGACTATAAGCATGTAGATCCACTGTCTAGGTACTGTTGGAAGTTTCGCGACGATGTCCATCCCTTACTTCATGAATGACCAAGGTGAAAGGATGGGGTTGAGTCACTCTAGAAGAAGGTGAGACACTTGTGCGAAGCGTTGGTAGCTATCACAATATCGAACATAGTTGGTAGAGTCTAATTGCATGGGAGGCCAGTCGTAACTTGGAGTCAAGGCTCGATTGGTGAGGCTTTAGCCCCCGACGTGGTTGGCATACTCTCCCAGGTAGAATTCAGCTAGGATTTAATTGGCCTATTTTGAAGTGACACACTTGAGATATGGTCTGGAGAAGGAACTCTTCAGCAATTGGCCATTTAGGATAGTGAACCTAGCAGCCTTGGCTCTAAGGTGGCATGCTTCATTCTTATCGCCCAGAAGCTCATTGCGTGTTAGGTAGCATAGGATGGGTGTCTTCCACGAGTTAGATGGGTCAATGGCTGATACTTTGGATAACGGGTTCTTCTACTCTACAAGCCACTGGAGGTAAACCAAGGGAATGGACTGTGACACTGTTATCAGGATGGTTGACCCAAGGTTGGCTAGTGCATCGGTGTGGCCATTCTCAAGTCTGGGTACCTATACAATGGTGAATTCTTTGAAGGAAGATTGGAGCTCCTTGACATGGGCGACGTAAGCCATCATCTTGGAGTCTCAAGCTTGATAGGTTCCTTGGAGTTGGTTGACAACCAGTTGGGACTCAGAGCGTACGTCCAACTTTCAAATACCCATTTCCTTGGTGAGTGAAAGTTCAGTGATGAGTGATTCATACTCCACCTCATTATTGGTGGCCTAGAAGCTGTAGTGGATGGATTGCTAGATGAGATCCTCATCGGATGAAGTGAGGACAAGTCCTATGCCGGCAATGTTCATGTTGCTTGAACCATCCACCAAGAGTGTCCACTTCAAAGACAGATGATCAGAAAGATAAGAAATTCTTTCTCAGCCTGCACATGGGTGTTAGGCGTAAAGTCTATAATAAAGTCAACTAGTACTTGAGACTTCAGAGCGATGTGAGGCTAGAAGGTGGTGTCATATTCATTAAGCTTTACTGCCCACTTGGTGAGTCGACCAGAGAGCTCTGGCATGTGTAGGATGCTCTTCAATTGGAAAGTAGTAAGAATGACGATAGGATGACATTGGAAGTATGGCCTGAGCTTGCAAGCTATAGTGACCAAGGCTAGAGAAAGCTTCTCAAATTGGTTGTAACATGTCTCAGTGTCAAGTAGTGACTTGCTTACATAGTAGACTAGCAGTTGTCTGCCTTCCTCCTCATGAATGAGCACGATTTTAACTGTTGTCTTGGAGACTACTAGGTAGATGAAAATTCATTCCCTATCCTTGGGTTTTGAGAGTAATGGAGGTGAAGTCATGTAATTTTTGACCTACTGGAGAGCCTCTTCCCAGGCCAGAGTATATTCAAAGTCCTTGGACTTATGTAGAGTTGTGAAAAAGAGGTGACAGTTTTTGATGATCTGGAGATGAATCGGCTGAGAACGGCTACTCTTTCGATAAGGTGTTGGACGTCCTTAATGCAAGTGGGTGACAAGATGCCCATCACTGATTGGATCTGCTTAGGGTTGGCTTCAATACCCCATTGGGTCACCATATAGCCAAGGAACTTTCCTAAAGAGACATCGAATGAACACTTAATATGATTGAATTTTATGTTGTACCTCTTTGGAATGTCGAAGGCCTAGCGGAGATGATTGAGGAATTGCTTGGCGATGAGTGACTTAACTAGCATCTCGTCGATGTAGACTTCCATCGTGTCGCATAACAATTCGGCGAACATCTTGTTGACAAGCCGCTGGTAGGTTGTTCTGGTGTTCTTTAATCTGAAGGGCATGACTTGTAACAGAAGATGCCTCTCTTAGTGATGAAGGTGGTATTGTCTTGGTCATTCGGATGCAACAAGATATGGTTATGGCTTGAGAATGCATCCATGAAGCTGACTAACTCGTAACCAGCGGTAGCATCAACTAGCATGTCGATGCGTGGTAAAGGGAATGAGTCCTTTGGGCAAGCCTTATTGAGGTCTGTGAACTCGATGCATACTCACCACTTTCTATTCTTCTTGATGACGTTGGCGAGCTAGTCAGGGTAGTGGACCTTGCGGACCGACCCAATGTCTTTTAACTTCTGAATTTCTTTGTTGATGACTCAGTTGTGCTCTGGAGCAAACTTGTGCCTCTTTTGTTTCACTGGAGAGTAGTCTGGGTTTACCTGGAGTTGGTAAACCATCACCTTTAGATCAATCCCTGTTATTTTGGTGTGCGACCAAGCAAACTAATTATGGTGCTGCTTGAGGTAATCGATGAGCTTTTCACGGAGGTCTGGCCTTAATTGAGCTCCAATATGAACTTTGTGATCCAGTAAGTTGGGATGGATGTAAACCTCACCGAGTTCCTCTATGGTAGGCTAGTTTGGATCCACTTGGACGGTAATTACTACAAGGTGGAGGGCTTGGCTCTCATCGTGTTGTGATAGTAGTCGCGGGAGGTTCCCTACTCGCCTCTGATCTCCTTGATTCCCCACTTGGTTGGGAATTTGATGACTTGATGAAAGATGGAGGGGACTGCCCTCATGCTTTGGATCCAAGGTCATCTAAGGATGACATTGTAAGTGGACGGGCTGTCCAACACCACAAAGGTCAAATGGAGCTTTACCCTGCCAGTGTAGATTGGAATAGTGATATATCCCATGGTGATCTTTTGCTCCCCATTGAATCTGACGAGAATCAATGACCGTCAATGGATGTTGGATTTTTTTATCTTCATTTCCCTTAGAGCATTCAAAAACAATACATTAGTAGAAGATTCATTATCAATAAGAACTCTTTTGATTCTACAATTTATGATTAACAAAGAGATGACAAGAGCATCATGATTAGGGTTGATGAGCCTTGTGGCTTCGTTGTCTACAAAGTTGATAGTCTAGTCTGTAGCCACGTCAGATGGTGGCTGGTATGAGTTTGTTTATGGGTTGACAACAATCTTGGCATGTCACCTGGCGGCAGAATAGCTGACACCATTGACTTCTGATCCACCGATGATGACATTGACAGTTCTTTCTGGGATTGGCTCTCGTTTGTTGGACTTGTCGGTTGTCTCATAGAGCAAGGGTGTTCTTCCCCTTTTGGATAACAAATCTTGAAGGTAGCCCCTCTTAAGTAGCTCGGCAATTTCAAGTTGTAAAGTAATGTAATCTGAGGTATTGTGGTCATAGTTGCTGTGGAGCTCCCACCAATTGGCAGTATCACGCTTTGCGTCAAGGTTGTTTGGCTTCCTGGGCCATCTGACTATGTTTCCTATGCCTTTCATGACGGAGACTAACTCTACGGGCTCAATATTGAGGTTGTACTTTGGAACTCGGGTATGGTTAGCCAGGATCAAGGATTGCTCACTGGGCCTGGTCGACATTCGGTCGAGTGGATGCCTGCTGTCCTGGGTTGGAAATCTCTTTGGTGTCATGGGATAAGGCTTGGTAGGCCGAGAGTTGGTTCATTATTCGGCTTACTTGGGGCTTTGTTTGTCACTTCGGCTATCGTATGAAGACAGACGGCCACGGTGGAGATCATTTTCTTCCTATATGATCTTGACCCAAGCTTGAGCTAGGACGTCCTCTATTGTGGTGCAATTGAACTTTGTGAGTTCCTTATAGAGTTCCCCGTTGGGGAGGAGTCCCTTTCAGAAGGCATAAGAGCTATCTCCTAGTTACAGAATGGGATGAAGACCTTTTTTCGGTTGAAACGACTGACATAGTATCAAAGGGGCTTGCCGTAACTCTATTGGACTAGGTAAAGATCTCTTGTGAGCTTTTCCAACTTCTTGTTGCTAGCAAATTGCTCCACAGAGGTGTCCCTGAGTTGAGTAAAGGATGAGATAGAATTTTTTGGTAGGTTGGTGTATCATTGGAGAGTTTGCCCTATCAGGTTGGACCCAAAGCTCTTGCATATACAGGCCTCATGGAGCTCTTGATGTATGGCTGCGGTGAACATACTCTGTTTGTAGGAAGCAATGTGGTCACTTGGATCTATAGTGCCATCGTAGAGTTTTATGTTAGGGAAGGTGAATTTCTTCGGCATTTCTATAATGGTGACGGTGTAGACAAATTGGGAGTTGGCATAGCTGTGTGGCAGACTCTTCTTGAGTGGGGTTGGGACCCAAGGGATCCACTGGATCATGCCTTCCATCTCTACCAGCCTTTTTTCCATAGCTTGCTCCATGGGATTCCCAGCAGATGAGTAGAGGTAGAGCCGAGCTAAAGGCAATGGTGAAAGGCAAAAGTGGTAGATAGATTGGACCAACCATTGACTGAATCAGCTGGTAGATTGAAGGTCAGAAGTCAAAGGTGGGCACTGGCTAGAATGGAGGAAGCAAGGTCAACTGGATGAATGGGTTCGTCATCGCGTGAAGACCAAGGAACCCTGCCGACCCGACTTGAGACCTAGTGAGGTCTACCATGGAACTTGTGGGAGCAGATGTAGAGCCCTTGGTGATGATAGACTGATAGGTGGGCGACTGAGTTAACAAGCTCCTGGGATATGGAGTCATAAGGGGTTGCATCGAAGGTACTGAGATTCAAAACTTGGAGTCATTTGGCTACTGGGGGTGTGGAGTCAGGAGCCCAGAGTCATTGGACCTACTCCTGGAGGGTCCAATTCTCAACCCGTAGAATAGTGTTCTGGTCCACCAGTGCCAAAGATCGGTTTGTATTCTCTTTGACTTGAGCCATGAGAGCAGTGATATAAGCCGCGATGTCGTTGGTTAGACTGCCCATGTTCTCTATTATAGAGTAAGGTCAGTTTTCGAAGATGATTACCGATGCCCTACGATTGGCCCCAAATTATGGACAGTAGATTTCTACAATTAAATCTTGTGTGCTTGAGGCCACCGGTAACTTGTTGGATCAGTAGAAGTGAGTGTGAAGTCTTTGACACCGAGAGGGGGGGATGCCAAAAAAAGGATCTCTAACGGTCAAGTTAGCTTGTGGAAGAGAGAATAAGCTCCAAGGAAATAAGGAAAGTTAAAGAAGTGTTACTGTGACCATGGGATAAAGGCATGGTGAGGGCTGTAGGTGAGGGCTGTAGGTAAGTCGGGACTTGGCACTACGGATGGCGT
>WUAT03195252.1:0-18819 GCA_010015005.3 Ulmus americana | reverse complement strand
GGCCCTCGCCGCGACAACTACTAAATGACAAGCAAAACCTAGAGCGAAACTTTGAGCTCGCCGTGGCGAGAATTGAGCAATGAACCAAAGTTGAGTTTTTCCATCCAAAACAAACTCCAAACCAATTCCAATCCATTCTAATATGCCTATAATTTTGTATCCGTCTAAATAACAACATATTTTGAAAGAGTTTTAAAAAATACATCAATAATACCCAATCCTACTTTTGAAGTTGTTGTCAATTATGTCTAGAGACTTTTAAATAATCAAAAAAAATTTTTTTTTTATAAAAAAAAAACACTAAAAATGCTCGACTTTTAAATGAAAAGTATTTTGCAAAAACTTAAATTACTTAAAATAATAATAACTTAAAAAAAAAAAAAACAAAAACTCAATCATTTTACTCTCATTTTCCCGTTCTCTCCCTCCATCTCCAAATACCTTATATAGGATAAGCCCATGGATTTAGAACAATTGATTTTTTGTCGTTGGCAAACCCCTACGACACTTCCAACCCCCATTCGAACTATGGAGAGAACCAAGCATTCCTTTGAATAACTGCCTTTGGCCATATAAGCCCAATCAAAATTGATTAAAAAACCCCAAGAAAAAAATTTTGGTCACAAATTCAAAATCACAATAAACAATCAAAATTTGCAAAATCAATGTGTAATTGAGGATTACCTATAAATTACCCTTCTTTTAATTGAATTTTAGTCTTCTTACCTTATTGCCATCATCTTCATCTCGCGTGTGTCCTTTAAGATTTTGATTGCATTAACCTCAGCCAAATCTCCTGCTAGTGTGGATGTTGCAAAATCATTCTTCAATTGGTTTCATTTGTTTTTGAAATCAATGAATTTTCAAACCTTTTTCGGAGAAACTTCAACATCCTCTAAACTCTTGGGTATGCATGATGAAACCTAAAGCCAAGCTATGATCGCCAAAACTAAATTCCACAAATATCCATTGAAATTCTAAAAAAAAAAAACATGAAATTAAAAGACTCATTTGTTGAGATTTGTCACACGTTGAGAATATACAAATCATATTAGCAATTTATAAAATTATGTGTTATTCCACTCATTACTAATTGATTTTAAGTTAGAAGTAACTTAGAACTCCATAGATTCTTAAAATAATATCACTGCTCATCGTTATCCGAGTATCATTTACGTGTTGGGGAGGGTGTGGGTTGCACTGCGTTGGTGACAGGGAAGCAGTAAGGATGATTGACTTGTTTTCTATGGTCTTGGATTTCTCTTTATTATTTTTTAAAATTCTTTTATAAATATTTTTTATTTAAAAATTTAGAATAATTTTGGTATTTTTTGAAAAATTGGCTATCTCATGGTACTTAGATGTAATTGACTATAACTTTTGGGTAATATTTGATATTATCCAAAATATCTCAAAATGCAAAATATTTTTTAAAACTCTTCCAAAAGTAAATAGTACTAATGTGTAATTATCCCAAACTAAAATAATTGAGATATCTAATCAAGAATTGAACAATTTATTAAAAAAGAATTAAACAAATTTAGTCAATAACACAGTATGGCATTGCAAATGGATTCCATCCAAAAAAAGAAAAGAAAAGTAAAAACTTAAAAAAGCAGTACTATCATTGTCATCATTCATTAAGCAGCATTACTTTATAGGTTGCAAAATCTGTCAAACACCAAATCTTGCAGACCCACTTACCCAATTCTCAATAATAATCTTTACCCTCCTTTAACACATTTTATTAATTATTCCTGCTTAAAAATACTTTTTTATAATAATAGTAAAAAAATTCCCTGAAAATCACAATTATATGGCACGCATCTCGAGAACCCAAAAATCACACTTTCAACTATTCAAATTAAATTTTTTTTTTTCAGAAAAAAAAGAAAAAGAAAATAGCTTTGTAATAGTGCTCTTCCTCTTGTCCAGCTGGACTTGCCCCTCCTTCTCGAAGTAAAACAAATTGCAAAGAAGATAAAAGCGATGCCAGAAAACAGAGGTCCCATTACCACAGGACAATCTTCCTACACTCGAGCGTACCGAAACAAAACTACTCGCCCTTCAATCAACAGATCAATCAATTTATACACGTGGCATTATTATAGAGCGAGTTGTTAACATTCCATACTCGCGAAACGATTGATCGATTTGTCCGAAAAGACATGCGTCAGACGCTTGCGAGCAAAAGAGGGAACTTCACTTAACCCATATTGCAGTGCCAGCTGAAGAACTCCATGAACCAGCTGTGAATTTCCACGTGGCGTGATTTGATTGGAGGGAATCTGTACTCATTTTCTGGACAGTAGTGCCGTACCATGTACCCCACAACACAGTACCAGCTTTTTTCCAGCTAATTCGGGGAGAGAATTACTAACGGCTACATTTTTTAATTTTTTTGTTTTTCAAAAATAAAAAACCTTTTTCCGACTTTCCGACGTGGAAAATGAGGTGGAATATAATTGCTGATGACGTGGCAAAATGTGATAGAATAGGGAACTTGTGGTAGAAGCCAATGGAAATTGGCTATAAAAGGCAGTGTATTAGCGTGACCCTACAGAGCATTTCTCAGTGTAGAAGCCTCACTCTTCTTCTTCTTGCTCTGTCTTCTCTGTGTTTTCTTTCTCTTTCTCCCATTTCCATGGCGATTTTGCCCTCTAAAATGTTTGCATTTGTTGTGTTTTTTGTGGGTTCTATGTTGCTTGGTTTGGCTAACTCAGCCATGTTTAATGAACTCTTCCAGCCCAGTTGGGCTCTAGACCATTTTGTCTATGAAGGGGAGCTTCTCAAGCTCAAACTAGACAACTATTCTGGTATTTAACATTTGAAAACCAAACTTTTGAGTTGCCATTTCTGATGAGATAATACCTGTGTTTTTATGGCTAAAGATTAAATTTTGTTACTTTTTAAGTATTGGGTTAATATTTTTTTTCTGAGAAAATGTTTCTTTTTGGTGTTTTAGGAGCTGGGTTTTCATCAAAGAGCAAATATATGTTTGGGAAAGTCACCATTCAGATTAAGCTTATAGAGGGTGATTCTGCTGGAACCGTTACTGCTTTCTATGTAAGTATACTATAGCATTAGAATGTGATTATGAACTAAATTATTTTGGATAATCTTGTTTTCCCTTGTGTTAATGCTACCAACTTTGGTCGAGTATGGACTAATCTGTAAAGTCTGCTTTTGAAAAAGAGAAAAATAGGTACTTATGTGCAAAGTATTTTCCATTTTTAAAAATGGGGTCCCCATCAATAATTCACATACCAATTCACTGAATTGAATTGAACATTTTTCCCAATTGCAGACAATTTATGGTTGGCTTTATGTGAACTAATGAGTATGACAATACTGCTTTTGAATTACCCACTACTCTCTCCCTCGTGAATTTCTTAAACTCCCTTTAATTCTGCATTTATTGTTTTGGAGCCACCTGCAATCATGGCATATATTGTTTGGTATCTAATCAAATTCTTTACTTTATTTTTGTATTTACTTTTGATGATGCAAACATTTTTGGATCCTAGTAATCAATTATGGTATTAAATTGCAATGATCAGAACCTTGCAACTTGATTTGGCTTTAAGCTTGTAATTAGTGTATAAGTGAGATTGTGACAATTATAACCCATCTTGGCTCTTCTGATCTCTTCTCTTTCTGTTACAGATGTCATCAGATGGTCCAAACCACAATGAGTTTGATTTTGAGTTCCTTGGGAATACTACTGGTGAACCTTACTCGATTCAAACCAATCTCTACGTGAATGGTGTTGGTAATAGAGAGCAAAGATTGAACCTTTGGTTTGATCCCACAAAGGAATTCCACTCCTACTCTATTTTCTGGAACCAGCGCCGTGTTGTGTAAGTTCTTAATCCACTATTATAGGTGTAGCTTACTTAGTGTTGGTTCATGAACAAAAGGGTTTGTACTATCTTTATCTACTGCATAAGCTGGCTGGATGCCACTTTTTTGCATGTGTGATAATTGGTGGCCACTGGTTTAATATCTAGTTGCACTAAAAAAAAGGGCAAGGAATCTTACCTCATGTTTGTCTCTAAGGAGGTCCCATCATGTCTTCTACAGCGACAGACTGATTCCCATTCTTTCTCTGTTTCTGTTCTTAGCTATTGTTGTTTTTTGGACTTAACTATTTGTGTTCTGATCTGGGTTTTGGTCAATTTGTTGATTTGATTTCAGCTTCATGGTGGATGAGACCCCAATAAGAGTACACACAAACATGGAACAAAGAGGAGTACCCTTTCCAAAAGACCAAGCCATGGGAGTCTACAGCTCGATATGGAATGCAGATGATTGGGCCACACAAGGAGGAAGGGTCAAGACTGACTGGTCACATGCCCCATTTGTGGCCACTTACAAGGGCTTCGAGATCAATGCTTGTGAATGTCCAGTCTCAACTACTGCTGATGATAATGCCAAGAAGTGTAGTAGCAATGCTGAGAAGAGGTTCTGGTGGGATGAGCCAACTTTGTCTGAGCTTAACCTTCACCAGAGCCACCAGCTCATATGGGTCAGGGCTAACCATATGGTCTATGACTATTGTGCTGATACATCTAGGTTCCCTGTTATGCCTGTGGAGTGCGAGCACCACAGGCACTAGTTGAAGGTCTTTGATGGGTTTGGGGTCTTTTTGTAAAAAGAAAGAAGGGGAGGGATTGGAAGTTAAATGTTTGAAACATGTGCTCCGTGTTTTGTTTCATGGTTTTCGGTCTATGTTGGTTGGTGTTTTTTTTCTTTGTTTATTGGGTCTATTCTATCTTATGTAGTTATTTTCAGTTGTATTATATAAAATGATAGTTTAAATGTCATTTGTGAATTTATTTTGATTTGCTCTGTTTATATCTCCATTACTTTCATACAACTTTGAACCTGTGTGGGATAATTTCCAGATAACTTGATAGTTGGAACAGCGTTAGAATGAATATATATATTCTCGGGGTTCCTTGTCCACAAGTATGGAGAGAATTGATAAGAAGATGTTGGAACATCAAATTTGGAAGAGATGATGGAAGCTGAAGTTCATTTTGGTCCCGGAACTAAGAAATGGAATCTTAGAAATGGCACCATATATCTCATCATAGCGTAAAGATATCTATATCATAAATCCTATTTACTGTTTGATTTTGACCGGTACTAAGAAATAGAATCCTAGAATAGCACCTTATATTCATAAATCTTACTTGAACCGGTCGGTAGTACCAAAAATAGAGCAGTTGATTTACCAAAAATCTTACTTTGGTGATTTTTTAAAAAAACTGGTATTTGTTTTTTAAAACTATCACATATTAAAATTTGATTAGAGAAAGGGTAGCCTTTAAATTAGTTTTAACCTTATTATTATTATTTTTTTATTACTTTGTTGAAATTGAAAATAACTTGGAACTTAAAAACGCATTAGAATTGAATATTTGAAACTAATAATTTTAAATTGCCTGTTTTAATAATTTTGACAAAAAGATTAATGTTTTTAAAAATATATACAAATGATATTTAATTTTATTAATAAAATATAAGCTTAATTGGTTATGCCTTTATTGTCAATGAGTTTGCACTTTACTCTCCTAGATCTTAATGGCTAAAATTCTCGAACAAAAAGGTACTACACTTTGTCCAATTTTTTGTGAATTTTTTTGGTACATTTTGCTTCAAGTCACTTCAGTTATACTTTTTTTCATAAGAAATTATTTAAAAATATTATTTTATTTAATTCTCTGTAAATATATTTAGATTTTTTTAAAGATTTAAATAGATTTTTTGATATATTTTAATTTTTTTAATGAAAAAGATATAATTTAATTGACTTGATGCACTAAAAAAACTCACGAAAAAATTAATTAAAGTGTAAGTGTCAATTTTTTCAAAGTTCGAAAAGTTCAATTATTATTTTAATAGCAGAAATTATTGTAAATAACATTTATATATATATATATATATATATATATATATATATATTTTTTTTTTTACATTTGACTTTTATTTTTATTTATTTATTTTTATAATAAACTGGTGCCTTAGTTGTTTCCCAGTGAAGTTGTCGTAACCAATTGAAAAACATGTGGGACTTTACTCCTAAATAGTTTGCATGAAAAAGATAATGGTTTTAATGGTAGGTGGGTAATGAATCTACAAAATAATGGAACGGGGGGAGAATGGGAAAATTAGGCACAATGGACCCGTGATTTTTAAAAATAGGTAGTCAATTTCTTGTCACGGAATAACGTTTTTTCCTTCCTAATAATGGTCCAAACTTATGAGAAAAGATAAGTCCAAATCAACTTTGAACAAAGGACCATTTAAATGAGAAAGAAACCATTTTGTATTTAAGAATGTCTTCATCCTTCAAATAGGAAGTGAAGGATGATATGATGTCGGTGACGAATACAAGTGGTGAATTGATTTAGAAGCAGGAGTTCTTTATCAATACATTTGGGACCAATAATTTCCATTTATCCAAGAAAACTAGACCTCAATTTTGGCCCTTTATGATGATAAGTTTTTGTTTTTTGTTTTTTGTTTTTAATCAATGGCTTCGTAATTTTTGTGATTTTACCTTATTCAACTTTTGTTATTTAAATATTATTTTGGATCACACTTTTTTTTTTATTTATAATCATATAGTCCCTACTTTTTATTTTTATTTTTTTATTTGAATAATAATTCAAATCATAAATAAATAAATAAACACTCGTTCAGAATCATGAATTAAATTTAAAAAAAAAAAAATACCATCTCAATTTATTTTTCTTATTTTCATTTGAATCATGATTTAAATCATGAAAAAAACACTATGTTTGGTTGAGTATTTGAAATACCCAACTAATGTTTCAAATACCCTACTTTGGTACTATTCTAAAAACTCTCTTTCCCTAATACTTCTCCCCATTATTTTTTAATAAAATATTACTTCTCTTCACTACTTTTTAATAAAATATTACATCTCTCTGTCATATTTTTAATAAAATATTATTTATTTCCATCACATTTTAATAAAATATTTCATCTCTCCACCACCTTACTATATTTTAATAAAATATTATCTCTTTCCACCACTTTACTACGTTTTAATAAAATATTACATATTTGTATCACATTTTTAATAAAATATTACATCTGTCTACTACCTTTTTAATAAAATATTTTTCTCTTTATGACTTTTTTAATAAAAATATTACCTTTCTTCACCACTTTTTTAATAAAATATTATCTTTTTCAATCACCTTTTTAATAAAATATTATTTCTCTGCATTACTTTTTTAGTAAAATATTATATATATTTTATTATATTTTTATTAAATTCTCACTTTTTACAAATATTTTATTTAGAATATTCTGAAATAAACACTAATCATACTTCAAATACTCTGTTTATAATAATACTTTAAACCAAACAAAATTATTATTCCAAATACTCTGTTTCAAATACTATAAAGTACTGAACCAAACAAGTCTATAATTTCATATTGCTATTCACATACTTTGTTTGAATCACCAAAATAAAAATATTGTTAAAAAAAAAAAAAAAACTGGTCTAATAATTATCTAATTGCAGTAAACGTGTTTCACATTTTGCTTAATCAGTTTGTAGCTTTTGAGCTTTTGAAGCAAGCTTTATTTTAAATTGTGGTTTTAACACGTTATTAAGGGATATCTTCAGCTACATAAGTAGTGGGTTCACATCAAACTATGCCAGATTTCTATTGTTCTTGTATTAAAATCGATATGGATCAGGTTCCAAGACACTTTAAATTATTTACTTATAAGTAGAATGTTTAAGCTCGAACCGTGTGCTATACATGATAGTTACAGTTGTATTGGCTTGATGCCCAATTAAGCTACAAAATTGCTATTTTGGTATTTATTTTTTTCTTACACATAGGTTGTGTTTAGTTCGTGGAATAAAATATAAATAATAATTAAAATTTCTATAGAATAAAAAAAAATGATAATTGCAATGTATTATAATGTTTTGTTGAAAATTAGAATCAATCTTGTAACAAAGATTATTTTGTTTAGTTGAATATTAGAATTGAATGAAAAAAATATTATTTTTACCAAAATACCCATAATAGTTTTTAGATTAACTTTTTAGAAATATCAATAAATATTTTATGTAATTAAGAAATATATTTTTTGTACTAAAATAAAAAAAATTATATTTTCTATAAATTTTTACATTTACCAATAAATTATTCACGCAATTAACAAAATTATAATTTTTTATAACTTATTTATAAATTTATTATATGAATAGATTTTATTTATAAATTTATTTTTTCACAAATTCAAACTTATTTTAGACTAATTACTTTTTTAAAAAAATTATTAGTAAACAATTATTTAATATAATAAATTATAAACAACTAAAAACACGATATAAATATGTATTAATATTATTTATTATATAATTAATAATGAATATATATTAAATATTCTTATAAATATATGGAATTTAAATATTATTAAACAATAAAAATGTATAATTTCATTTATTATTATATATACATAATATATATTTTATTTATTAAAAAAGGACAATTTAAGTATTTTACATATTAATTTTGGAATGAAATAATCATTTCATTAGTTTTATTTAATAATAATAATCATTCTACTAAATGATAAAATAAATTTAGTAATAAAATACATTCTTAAACTCAACTAAACAATTAAAGTAGTGGGACTCTATTTCATTCTTTTCGACTCCCATTCCCATAAACCAAACCCACCCTAATGCAAAGCGGATTCCAAGGTTGAGATAATTTTATAATAATGTTTTATACTTTCAGCAAAAAATTATGTAAGAAATTTAATAAATCAACAACTTCAAAACTTTATTTTTACTTTTATTAGTTATCAAAACTGTGTGAACAACTGATGTGCTGCCCCTTCCAAAAAAAAAAATTAAAAAAAAAATGATGTGCTGTCACCCGTAATTTTAGCATATTTTATATTATCTATTTAATTTGCAAAAAAATTTGCTTTTTATCATTTCCCCCCCTAATTTTACTCTTTATAACGTCATCAATAGTCAACCTTCTCCTCTCGCAAAAATTTTCTGTCCAATTCATGATAAAAATGTTTTCTTAGGGTAAAACAGAAAACGTAGGGTAAAAGTATTTTTAATGCAATGTTAAATAATTGTGGTAATTATATTTCATAATATGATAATTTTTTTTCTCTAATGCAATACTAAAAGCCTTTGCATATTACAAATATGTCATAATAATAAATACACTTTATTTAATTATTAAATAATCATTAATTAATCTTTTTAATATTTAAATTAATTCAATTATTAATATTTATTAATGTAATGAGTATAAATTTTTTAATATATTAATTAAATTGTTGATTTTTAATATTTTAATCCAAAATACTATTTTATATCGCATTCGTGTATTAAAGTATAATATTATAATATTGTAATAATTATTAATATTTTATAATTTTTATGATAAATTTGAAAATACCATTAGTATATGCATAGGTGATAGTCTAAGGGCAAATTGTTTAGTCCATTTGTTTCTTTCTTCAAAATTATGCCCGACATTGCTAACCCCAACAAAAACTTGTGAAACCGTGATGTAACTTGGATTAAAGCAAACCACCATTTAAAGTGAGTTGGTTTCAAAGAGGGGGCGTGGTTTCTCTCTAACATATAAAAAATGTAAGGGTTGTTCCAAAACCTCTCTCCTCCACAATATTGTAAATTCAAGAAATTACACAAATACAATAAATCTTTTGTGAAATTTAACAAATTTATCTGTAAATTGAAGATAAATTACGTTTGAAGTGGGTAACTGTTTTGTGACCACTTTCACAAATATGTGACCTATATCGTAATTGTCTTTTAAAAAATTTCACATATGTCAAAGGAGTAGACTACAGTATTTGTGATATGAAATAATTATTTTATAACACATTCTAAAGTTAAAGACTAATTTGTGACCGCACTCATAAATTAGTGATATTTACAGTAATTTTCTCAAAAATAAAAAATAACCATCATTTATTTAAGAGAAAAATATCATAGGTGGCAACTGACTTGTGATTTTGGTATCATTATGAGTACTGTGTATAAAAAGTAATCAAAAATATAATTTTGATATTTTTTTTTCATTATAAAAATGATTAGATTTGTTTATCTGAACAATACAAATTTAATGAAATAAGTTTCACATTAGTTAGAGTTTTGGTTTGTTTCTAACAAACGTTTAAAGTTCAACGAAAAAAATGACGTAAAAATAACTTCCAATGATACATATAACTATTACAAATATCTATTCTAATTAACTTTTGTGACTATGAAAAATATATATTTTTTACTTTTTTTGATAAGTTATATGTAGGTAAATTTAATAATTATATAAAAATAAATATAATTATTTGTTATCGCTTTTCACAAAACAATAACAGCAATCATGGGTGAAACAAAAATCACATGTATGGTCAAAGCTGTCCCTTTATTTAAACAGAGTTGATATATGCGGTGGACTTTAGTTATTCCTTTCTTGTTCATTTCCTTTTCATCTTGCTCTACCGTGTTGTTTTTTCTTTTTTTATTTATTTTTTTATTTTTTATAAACCTTTTCTACTGTGTTATTTTTTAATATGGGTATCAATAATTTCAACGCACAGATTTTGATTGGGAGACATGAATGGACTGGTTTGGAGGAGGGGTATGATTATATTATGGGCCATCTTTACAAAAAGAAAAGTTTGACAAAAAGGAGACTTTTTCTTTTTCTTAAATGACTCGTTTTAGCTGCCCCTATTTTAGCAAAAAGTCTTGGCAATAATTCAAATTATAGAAATGATGTGAAAGAAGAGGTGGATTTGTTTAATTAATTAACATAAACACAAGAAGACAAAACATCAGGTTCACATATTTTTCATGAAGAATACCACTGTTGAGCCCAAAAATACCAGTGAATTGTCCACATCCAAGAAGACACGATGATAAGGATGAAATAAAATTAGACGTAATTATGGTTAAAGGTGGGGGCCAAGATGAAAATGATAAAATCGAATAATTACTGTTCTTTTATGTAATTTTAAAGATATTTTTAGACATCATAATAAAAGAAATTCAGACAATTATGATATTGTGATGGAGGCCACAACCCTCTTATCTCATTCAATAGCCACTCAACTAGTCACATTTTATGAGAGTACTGCGGTGCTGTTTGATTCGCCATTCTTTAAGATTCTAAATTGAGTATTTTAAATATTATTTTTATTTTGTTTTGTAGTCAAAACAGAATATTTTAAATAAATTTTTTATTTAGTTCAATATTTTATAGAATATTATTTTTAATAGAGTAATATTTTAGACAAAATAAATAATTTCTAGGTGAATTTTGTTTTTCACCCAGTGAAAGATTAATCAAACATGATTAATGCAGTGATTTAAGATGATGAACTGGTGATTTTGGTTCTTTATGTTAGTTGGAAGTTTGTTACTATTAAGTTCACAAATAATTTACTTAATAAAACTCCTAGGAGCTCAAATAACCAATTATTTTAACAATTGAGAGACATTACCTAACAAACCATATGACCAAAAGTAAAAAATAATAAATAAAAAAACACGTTAATTTCACGTATTATTGCAAGTAAACAGAAGACATGTTTGAAAAAGTATTTAACTTCAGACAAGTCTTGAATTTGGTGATTTAAACATACTCGATCACGTGCCAAATATACTAACGTTTAATTTTCACTACAATAGTGGATAATATATTTTTTAAAAAATTAAACATAAATTCTTCAACTACTTGAAATAAAGGTTCTATTTGGCAGAAAAACAATTGAGTGTGTAGAGCTTGTTGGAAATGATTGTTAGCTTAGTTAATTAATTAAGATCCTATTAAGCCAGATAAACAAATTACTCGCTCATAATTTTGTGAAAAACGCTACGTCGTATTTCGTTAACTTGGGCTAAGGCATTCTTGTAGAACTAGCCCAAAGCCCATATTTAGAATCCAATTCATAATTGGCGGCGATCGTAAATTAAAGGCGGGCAATTAGGGCTTTTCTACTTTTACGGCTTTCTCATTATCGACTCTGTACCCGCTCTACGACGCCAAAATCCTCTCTCTCGCTCCGTATGAAACCCTAATTCGAAACCCTTTCTCGTTTGGTTTGCCCAGTTCAACCCAGAACTGGGGTTGTTTCCGTCAAGCAGAAGGTAATAGTTTCGGTGATCTTTGTTTGTGTGTTTCTCTTAAATTCGTTGTTTCAATTTTACGAATCACGTTGGTTGATTTCAAAATTAAAATTTTCATAATTTCTAGTTCTTTTTGAAGTTTTTATCAATCTCTGCGTGTTTACTTTGGCTGTTTGTATAATTTACTGTTTAATTGTTGGAGCTCTGGAATTGGCACAATGGGGAATTTCAAATTTGGGTGCTTGAAAGGGTAATAGGCTACATCCTATCTCTATAGGTTTGTTTAATTTGATTCATATCACATGTAATTTAGCTCTATATTAAACGAAATTAGTTGACTTTGAACAGAGAAAACACATGTAAATGATGATCTTTTGTCTGCTTTGTTAAAGGTAGTTGATAGTAATTGGGTATGTTTTGATCTTTATGTCTTATATTTTGACATATAATTGCTTTAAGATGTCACAAAAATGTTGAGGAGAATTGAGTTAGAGCTTTGTACTGGTATTGCTGATCTATGCTTATTAGTTTTGCTCTGAGGTTATGTTTATGGGAGTTTGGTTTGGAGTCTTCCTAGGAAAAGGGATTCCTTGTCTTACAATTTGTTTGTGTGTACTACACATTTCATCACATATTAGTAAATCACAATTTGGTCCAATTATAAACTGTTTGACCGGAAGGATGAAAGGGTGATTTTGTTCTTTAGTGCGAACTTCACTGACAAACATTGAAAGTTATGATTGAGCCTGTGTATTGTGGACTAATACTAAGTTGGTTTCCCAACTGTTCGCATTGCATTGCAGGATTATTCTTTCTATTTCTTAAATTTTGTGCTATCCCAAAATCAATTTGCATGCCCAAATCGGAAAATTCCCATACCAGACGGAATGGATCTAAATCCGTGGCCGAGACTCTTGCAAAATGGAAAGAATTCAACGATAGCCTTGAAGCCTCAAACGAGGATAGTAAACCTATCCATAGAGTTCCAGCCAAGGGATCGAAGAAAGGGTGCATGAAAGGTAAGGGAGGACCCGAGAATTCTCGTTGTAACTACAGAGGTGTTAGGCAGAGGACATGGGGTAAGTGGGTTTCTGAAATTCGGGCACCTAATAGGGGTAATAGGCTCTGGCTGGGAACCTTTCCGAATGCAAATGAAGCTGCTCTAGCTTACGACAAAGCTGCAAGGGCCATGTATGGCTCTTGTGCTCGTCTCAACTTTCCTAATTATTCGCTTTCTAGTTTAGAAAAGGATTCTTCAGTTAATGCACCTTTAGGCTCTAGCTCACTAGCCACTCCTGCAGGTTCTGATTGTTCGGAAACATCAGACAATTCAGAGGTTTGTGCTGCTGAGGATATGGTGAAGCCTCCTCTCTCCACCAATGTGAAGACTGAGGACGTCGTTATTCCTGTAAACGAGGACAGGGAAAATGAATGAAGAATCATTCTTGGAATTTTTTTTTAAGTCTGCCAAATGTATATTTTGTGAAACTATAACTTTCCTTCAAAATGGTTTCGATTTGTTGGATTTTTATTCTCTAATATACCTAGATTGAATTTGACAATATTTGAGATCCTCAATTTGTCCAACTCTTGTGCGTACATGTTAGAAGAGAGCTGGTGTAAGGAAGGGAGTGCAACCAAAAATGTTCAAATTCTCTAAAGATGACTCAAATATAGCTCCGCTCGCAGGAACAAATATTGAACACGAGGTGAAGCCAAGCACATAATAACTAGTTCTGTGCCTTTGATTGGACTCAAATGGTGTTACAGTCAGCTCAGCTCTAGTGACAAAACACTCTGGGGTCCAATAGTTCAGATTTGCCCCTATCAGACAAACCAATATCCAATAACTCTACTGTCCTTTACTGAAGAAATAATTCCAAAAATATGGAGCACCATGCAGGCAAGATCCAAGGACATGACTCAATTTCTAGTATCACCACATAAAATATTCATTTTATTAATTATTTTTTTGAAAAAGGAATTAAATTCTATTATTATATTCGAAAACTCACCAAAGTAGAAATACAACAAAACTTTGTATCAAATAAAATATATAGAAATATGAATACAAAACACCGCTTGAATAGATACAACCCTTCATTTTAGTAATTCAAAGAACTCCTAATTCTTATACTATACTTCTCATCCATTAATCGAATAGAATCATTCACACAATTAATAATAATAATAATAAATGAGTATATAGTTTTGAATGTATTTCTATGAGCCACTGGTAAATGATAATGATTGGTACAAAGGCATTCCCAAAACTCCTGTTGTCGTAGGTACAAAAATAAAAATAAAAATATGGCTTAGGCAGAGTAGTACTACTTAAATATAATATTAATCAAAAGTTATCATCGATGAAGTTAATCCATCTCTAGCTTTCTGCGAGAGTATACAGTTTCTAGATCATAAAACTTACACAAACCAGTCCGTTTGTTTAGATATAATGTCCATATCAAAAGACATTTAGTATTTCGTTTCTACTTTCTTGTAAAGTGATAATGACAGAGTACCTCTGCACATAGTAAAGTGTCCTATATAAATTTATGAAAATCGATATAGTACAAATCACTGTATAGTAATATTCACTGTAACTTTATGATAACTAGCACCTAAAAGACAACTCCGCAGCCAACTGTACGAAGATGAAGTTATAAGCCAACTCAACAATAGCTGAGTCAACAGCGGGTGACGACTCAAAAAAAATTGTTATGCTACTTGTTAGAGTTGTATCAGATTAGAAAAGAAGTTTGGGTTAGTTAGAGATTTTGTTGTTAGAGTTATAACAGATGAGAACAGAAGTTTGGATTAGTTAGAGATTTTGTTGTTAGAGTTGTAACAGATGATGACAGAAGTTTGGGTTAGTTAGAGATTTTGTTAGGTCTCGTTTAGTATATTGTGATAGCTTAGATTATATTGTATTACATCAAATTTTTATACACAAAATTTTAATATAATACAATAGAATACGAACTATCATACTATACGCAACGAAGCCTAATTGTTCATCTATACAGTTCATTGACCCTTTTCTAGTAGTCTATGCATTATAAATAGAACTTCTCCAAGCCTCTTTTGCTTACTACAAAAGCAAGGCTTTTCCAGAAATCTCGTTTCCTTTCTAAAGTATATTTGGTCTCAGAGCTATTTGGTTTGTTCTCTCTCTTTTGGTTTGGAGATTTTACTTTTATTTCTTGTTCTTTCCTTCGTTTTCTCAAGAAAATGTCTATCATTGCTTCTGCTTCGTCATCTTCATCTTCTTCGATTGGAGCATCACTACTTCAACTTATGCTTTGGCGGTGCATCTTCTCAATCACGCCTTGCCTGTCAAGCTTGATCGCACCAACTATGTTCTATGGAGATCCCAGATAGTCAATGTTATTTTCGCAAATGGATTCGAAAACTTCATTGAAGATGCTTCGATTTGTCCAGAAAAATTTGATCGAAGTACTGGTAGTGTGACTCCAAACTTTGTTGCTTGGAAGAGAAGAGATCGAACGATCCTGAGTTGGATCTATTTGTCGCTCACTCCAAAAATCATGGCTCAAATAATTGGCCATACAACATCTCACTATGCTTGGATCACACTTGAGAAATTTTTTTCTTCATCTTCGCGAGCAAGAATTCTGCAACTGATGCTGCAATTCTAGTCTACAAAGAAATCTTCAATGTCCATGATCGAATATATAATGAAATTGAAGAAAGTCTCGGATAGTTTGGCTGCGATTGATTTATGAGAAAGACCATAGCATGATTGTTCTTAGAGGGTTAGGTGTTGATTATAATGCACTTGTGGCTTCCATCACTGTAAGAGATGATAATATATCACTTGATTCTATTCAAAGTATGCTATTTTCCTTTGAAAGTATACTTGAGCAACATAATTCAGTTGATGAAACTTCCACAATTGCGGCAAATATAGCATTAAAAAGTGTGCTGGTGGAAGAGGATCTCAGAGAAACAATCAAGGTTATCAGAGGCTTGGAAATCAAGGTCAAGGGAATTAGAATTACAATACTTATGGCAAAGATTGTGGTGGCCAAGGAGGTAGAGGCAATTTCAATGGTAACAGTCAGAACAAGCCTTAGTGTCGACTCTATGGCAAGTTTGGACACACTGTTCATACTTGCTATAACAAATTTGATATCTCTTTTCAAATGCAAAATTCCAACAATCAAGCATCCAATCCATCCTAAATGTCTATGGTTGTTTCTGTGGCAATCCATAACTTACCAGGATTTTTATATACAAATACCATGAAAAAAATCAGAGTAATTTTTTATTTTTTGGTAAAACATTTTAAAATACTTTCGGAAACGTAGTTGTAATATAAGCTTAAGATACAATACTTTAAAAACTGATTTGGAAATTCCTATTAGTCTTAAAAACATTTAAGTTAAGGAAATATTCAAATTGTTTCCTTATAACCTGGTAAATCCTGTTCGTCACTTAAAAACATTTTCTTGGAAATCAGCGGAAGGAAACAAAGCTGAAAATATAAAATTGTTGGCAGGGCTAGACTTATAACATTACAGACCAAATGTCTATTTAATAACTTTTAACTTTAAAACTTATAGCAGAAAACGTAATTGCGTAGCGGATTCTGCCCATACCAACCCTCCAAATGTCTCCTATCCAACAAGTCTGATAGTCCACCAGAGATACCTATAACACGAATGTAAGTCATGAGCTAGAACTTAGAAAGGACAAACGTGTTATCTCACAAAAGTGTGCAGTCTATTTAGCGTGTTAAGAATATTGTGTATAGACTCACAATCAATAATTTTAGCTCAAACATAATGATATAAGCACATAGACAATTAACAATAATCTCAATCAAACAGAGTCACAACATCTTATTTAATCTAATGCAGACAATGAGATCAATTGATGCAGACTCTAAACTTGGTATGTTCGATAAACGATGTGAGATTTGTAAAATCATATTTTCGTGAAAAGCTCTTTTAAAACAATTTGGGCCCCAGTGCTTGTATTGTGCATGCTACCAAGAATTTGTCAAGAGAGTCGGTCTTGACGAAGTTCCCGGTTGAAACATTCAATTCTTTCCCCACACATGAAGTAGAGGATGCAGCTCACCTCGAGAAATTGAAGCCTGCATGAATGCTCTCTATAATAAAGAAGAGTGGTACGACACTATAAAAAAAAACAAAATCTCTTTTATTTCAAACTTTCCAATGTCAAAACTTGTTTTACTTTCATTACTTTCAAATCTATTAAGGTGAGCAAATTTCTTTATTAGAGACATTTTTCGGAAAACTTTTCCAGTTATGTGTTTCATGTACGTAACTCATAGATTTCATCTTCTATATGAAACACACTTATGACACAAAAGTTTGCATATAGTTATTAAACTATATTAGACAGTTGATAACCTTATAGCAATAGATTTATATATCAATACTAGGTTATCACATAACACTTTTACCATGAACAAATTCATAATAATATGCAATCACTTATCAACATTTCATATACATGCACTTTGCAATCATGTACAGGTTCATATCAGCATATTATTACTTAATGATTTCCACATGTTTAGACACTTATCACAACCAATACAGTATTGCACATAACACAGTAGGTATACTGCACTATCATTTGAAAAAAAGTTTTGTTCCGTGTTGTAGGTGAGGTTTGTACTTACCTTTTTACAGTACTCCAAGTAATCATTCATCCTACGGAACTCAACCTAAACACATTGAGTGTATTCAATTTAGAAATATTCTCCAATAATAACTTCGGGAATAACACATAAGAAATTAGCGATTAAAATACCGCTAACACAAAACATGGCCTAGTTCGTTTAACTTCGTTTTAAAAGTTTTGATTTATAAAATTCTTTCAAAATAATAATTATTTCCAAAATATATTTTAAAATAACTTTAAATCTTTAAATTAAGATTCATATTTCATTTTACATGTTAACTCTCAAATTTCCCAAAAGTTAAACTTTAAGCCCATAAATCCATTTTTACTTAAATTTGTTCAAAAACTCTTCTTACTTGGTTTAACTTCATTTAACTTGTTTTAAACCCAATTTTATTAAAATATTTTTTAAAATTTTCCTAAGATCATTACCAATCACAAAAACTATGTTCTTGATTTTATCACTTAATTTCTTCTTTTACCCTAATATATTAAAACTTTTCATTTTGAACCTACCATCTTCAAATTATTAAATCTCTTTCAATTAAACCCCTTTTTTCATTGAAACCAATTTGAAAAGTTCATTAACATTATAAGATATTTAATTTTAAAAATTTTGTTTAAAAATGGTTTCTTTAACTATTTTAATTAAATTAAAAACAGGAAGTGAAAATCTCAAACCTTTGCTTGGTTTCTCATTTGAACACTATTTTTAAGTTACTTGATTAAAAATTAAATTAAATTCAAAAATTTTCAAATAATTCATATTTAATTAGTTGAAAACCTATTTTCAATATCCAAAATTATGCATGTTGAGAAAACACTTGAAATTAAGTTTTTAGCCTTAATCTTTTAAAATCTCTCAAATCTGTCCACTATTGATTAGTTCGGCTTTATAATTTTATAACTCAAAATCCATACATAATTTTACTTCAAAAGTTTTACACCATAAA
>WUAT03195141.1:0-11711 GCA_010015005.3 Ulmus americana | reverse complement strand
GCCCATAAAATCCCAAATCCTCATCCTTTTCCAAACCCAATTCTCCTTCCAAACCTGAATCCTCAAAACCCCATCAATCTTCCCAGAATCTAAAGCTGAACACCTCTCATCCTTCAAACTCCCCAAACCCAATTTTCCTTTTGAGGGCAATCAGAAGGCAAAGAATTGCAACATAGAGGGTAACCACATAGGTTAATGATCGAGCGCTCTATTACGACGTTGTTGTTTTCAAAGTGGGACATGAGTGACCCAGCTGTGAAAAGCTGGTCCTCGCTTTGAATGCCATTGAGTAGGGAGAGTTGGAGCTTGTAGACTATCTTTCACTGCTACAAGTTGTTGGTTCTTCGCCAGTTCCAGAGCATTCTAGGGTTTTGGGGACAAGCCACCATTAGCTGCCGGCCATAGGTGGGATCGAGAAAAGGGTCGATTAGAGATGATAGGGAGAAGGAGTAGAGTAGAGAAAGAAGAAAGAGGATAGAAGAAAGAAGAAGAAGGAAAAAGGAAAAAAAGAAAAAAGAAAAAAAAATAAATATATTTTATAAAAAAAAAATTGTTACTAGCAGGTCCCACACAACAAGGTCCAACTTAGACGATACGTGTCTAGGCCTAATGGCCATTTGTGGAGTTGACAGAATGGACCAAAAATGTAACAAAAATGAAAGATTTGCAATTAAAAAAACTATTTTTAAAGAGTAGGGACCAAAATGCAACAACCCCTATACGTTTGGGACCATTTTTGCTAAAAAACCTAATATAAATATGAAAAACAAAAGAGAAAGGTACTTAATTTTTTTTTTTTATCTCAAAGTATTTTAATTTCTCTATGGTTAAGAAACGTGTTTTATAGATTAATAGCCAAAATTTTTAAGCATGAAGTTGAAAATAAAGTGTAAATTAGTCAAGTCACTTTATGATTTGATGAAAATATACTTGTTGGAATAAATGTCATTTGATGAATAGGTGTCAATTGATAAAAAGATACATATGTTGAAATCTCCAATTATATAAATAAGTTTTTGAGTGTTTTGTGAATTTGCTACTTTCCAGAATTATTGGATTTGTTGTATCTTTGAGGTAATTTTTTTATTTTCAACCCTTTAGCAAACTCAGATAAGACTATACGTATAGTAAAATCCTTTAAGCCTCAAATTCATTCTTTTTCTTCTTCTCCTATTCTAATTTCTTTCAACGCAATCTACAAGCCTTTTTCTTTAAGGTGCGTAATTGTTTTTAATCTAAAACAATATAAACAAATCCAATATCAAGCATAATCCATAAATCTATTTTCAAATCCAATCTCAAAATTAAATCAAACTAAACTAATCCAAAATCAAAAATCTAATATCATAACCGAATATCAAACCAAATTTCATTCTAAAACAATCTAAAAAATCCAATATCAAGCATAATATCCATAAATCCATTTTCAAATCCAATCTCAAAATTAAATCAAACTAAGCCAATCCATAATATAAAATCCAATATCAAAACCAAATATCAATCTAAGTCAAATCAAATATCAAACTAAAAAACCCAAACCTATTTCTATATCACAAACATATAATCCATATCAAAACAAATAAACCCATATATAACTCCCAAAACAAAAACATATAAACACATATATAACTCCCAAAACCCAAAACAATCCCAAATTAAATCAAAAGAAACCATACCAACAATATTGGAGGACAAACAACAAGGATTGGAGGGCTCTCAGCAATGGCGACAGTGAGGAGGAGGTGCAGCAGCCAAGTGTGGAAGAAGAAGGCCTCTTCGATTTTTGTAAGCTGAACCTATAGTGACGACACATATGTCATCACTATAGAGTTAAAATTTCATCGCAATAGGAGAAGATATTTCCGTCTATAATGACGACACCCATAGTGACGACACACATGTCATCGCTATAGAGTTAAAATTTCATCACCTAGATATTTTCGTTTATAGCGACGACATGTCGTCACTATAGAGTTGTGCGGGAATAGAACCGCCTTATTTTTCCCTTGAAATCCAAATAACTTTTAGCAGCGATATTTGTGCTCTATTGCGATGACACATGTCATCGTTATAGAGTTGTTCAGGAAATAGAACCACCTTATTTTTCTCTTGAAATCAGAAAAACTTTTAGCAGCGACATTTGTGCTCTATTGTCATCGCTAAAAGATTTTGCAAGAATACTTAGTGCCATTTTTCCTCCTCAAAAATACAACAAATTTTGCGACGATAATGAGCTTTATTGCCACAACGTGTCGTCACAATAGTGTTCCTGGAAACAAAATAATAAAAAAAAAGTGCACCAACATTTTGCTGCGAACCAGCAAACTCTATAGCGACGACATTGTTTCTAGAGTCGTCACTTTAAATTCTTTTGTGACGACATCTTTTGTCGTTGCTATAAGTCAAAATATTGTGATGACTCTTGATGTCATCACTATAGATCCACCATATAGTGACAACATTTTTGTCGCCGCTATAGATAACTTTTCTTGTAGTGCATTCTTGAAAAAAAATTAAACATATTAAATAAATTTGCAACAAAATTATAGTGTAATTGTATGATGTAAAATAAATGTAATACTTACAATAAAATTTGGACTTGTAAACAAGTCGTTACACTTTTGTCAATCGTTTGCACCAATCTTGCTGAACGGAGCAGTTGGCCCATGCTCTTCGTAGTGTTTGTAGGCCTTGTTCTTTTAGTTACGATATCGATCAGTTACATGCCGATCAACACCCACTCGAATTGCCTGGTACTCCTCCTCCGAATGATCGACTTGAATATCAAAAAATTGCTACATAATTTGAATTAGATTAGTTAAAACTAACCAATTAATTTAGTGAAGTAAGTAAAAAATATGGTTCAGTTTAATTACCTCAATCACATTCAAGACATGATGTCTCAAATACTCTGGAACATCTGCCCATGAAAGGTAACATGGAGGCATGATGAACTTGATTTGGTTCCCCACGCATCTGGCAAAAAGTGAGGAATTAACCTCTATCAACTGCAAGGTATGCTCCTACATATCGAACAAAATTGGTAACAGTCCAACCATACTTTTTGTAAATTTATGCCTTTTGATTTAGCCTTTCTTTTTTGTGATTGTGCTACATTTATAAAAATTACACTTTATAGTTAGTAAAAGCAAATTGTATTTATAACCCAACACAAATGTATCCGAAACTAGAAACGTATTGGACTTGTAAGCACCCGCTAATCAGGAACCACCTGGATGAGGTGGATGGCCTCCGACATCTCCACCATGAGACATAATATTGGCCATATCTAAATTCCAAAATAGAAAAATCTCAACTACATATCAAATTTCCAAAATCTATCAACAATATATCCACTTTACCAATCCAAATAAATCAATAAAAATATCCTATTTACCAATCAAAAAACAAATAAATACAACCAATTTACCAATCAAAATACAATAAACCAAATCAATATTTCCACAAAACTAAACTACACATCAAATTTCCAAAATCTATCAACAATATATCTATTTTATCGATCCAAATAAACCAATCCAAAAAAAAAAAAACAAATAAATATAACCAATTTACCAATCAAAGTACAATAAAACAAATCAATATTTCGACAAAACTAAACTACACAACAAATTTCCCAAACTATCAACAATATATCCAATTTACCAATCCAAATAAACCAATCAAAATATCCTATTTACCAATAAATATAACCAATTTACCAATCAAAATATCCACAAAACAAATCAATATTTCCAAAAAACTAAACTACATAACAAATTTTCCAATAGAGAAGTTAAATCCAAAGCAAATTTCTGAACAAAATTCCTAATATTTCCATAAAACTACAAAAATTCAAAAGAAATGGAAGGATAAGTTACCAATAGAGCTTATAGATGATTGACAACTAGTGGCGGTGGCGACGAGGCAGCGAGTAAGAGAAAATGGCGGGGAGGAGAAGATAAATGAAGAAGAAGAAGAGGTTCTACATTTTTTGTAAGAAGACCGTATAGCGACGACATTTGTCATCACTATAGGTGAAAATATTGTCACTATTGAGTTGCCCGAGAAAATAAAGTGCCTTTTTTTTCCCTCAAAATAACAAAATCATACATCGATGACATTTTAGATCTATTGTAACAACAAGTGTCGTCGCTATAGATTTATGCGGGAAAATATAGCGCCATTTTTTTTTTCTTTCAAAAACACAACGAAGCATACGACGACAAGAGGCTCTATAGCGACGACATAGTGTTCCTGAGAAAAAAAAAGTGTGCTAATATTTTGCCGTGCATCCACAAAATCCTATAGTGACGACAACTATGTTATAGCAACGATAATTATTGTCACTATAAATTACCTGTACTGAAAAATGCCAAACGAGGACCCTTTAGCGACGACACATTATTGTAGTCGCTAAAAATTCTCCGCTATTGCCAATTTTTCTTGTAGTCCATGTGGCCACTTATTATAAATAAATAAAAAGTAAAAAAATTTGAAAAAAAGTATTTTTGTTTTTTCTTTCTTTCTCTTTTCTCTTCTCTTTTTCTTTTCTACTTTGCTGAATATCAATGTTTGTAAGACGGGGCTATGAGGATTTCTTTTCTTCAGTTCGGCGTTCACGATCTCAAACGGTGAGGTTGCAACAGAGGGTGGCGGTCGAGATCGGGCAGATCAGTGGGATGCCAGTGGTTTTGCTGTACGAGTTTCGAAGGGCAAAAATGGCCATGGATGGACTAAGGGGAGAGCTGGAGAGGAGGGGGTGACAACGAGTTGTGGATTGGGAAATGGAAGGTGGGATTAGAGAGAGTGTTGATTATTCGAGAGGTTGTTTTGTGATATTGGAGATTTGGTGTTGAGAATATTGTTGGGCAATTGAATGATTTATTTGATGAGATTGTTGAAGGGAGGAAGAAACTTTTGGACTTTGCAATTATAGATAGAAGAACAAGAAGAAAGAAGAAGAAATAGAGAAATAGTTAAAAAAGAATGAGAAATTTTAGAGACTAGAATAGTTGTTGCGGTTGTTGTACTTTTTAACCCTTATTCTCTTAATCTTCCTAGTTTTTATTTTTATTTTTACTCACTCTAAGCCATGTTATATGTAGTTGTTATAGTCCAAGTTTGTAGAACTTTTCTTAGAAGAAAAAAAAAGCAGAGAAAATAGACATGTGTAGTCTTAGTAGTGTTTTTACTACACTTCTTGTGTTTCAAAAGATATGAAAAATGTTCAAATTCTAGTGTTCTACTCCACCAACATAAGAGATTTATAAAGTCTATTTAAAATGAATATCGATATGAAAAATGTTCAAATTCTAGTGTTCTACTCCACCAACATGAAGAGAATTATAAAGTCTATTTAAATAATCTTCCATCAACAATGAACTTCATAAAAATACAATCTTTTTGAGAAAAATAAAAATAAAAGATAATTTTTTTTTAATTTTTATTTATTTGTTTGTTTTAATAATTGACCAAGTGGTGTCTTTCTGTGGTGCCACGTGGCCCTTTTAATGGAGAAGGAGACAGAAGGACGGACATAGCTATTCCACTCCCGAGTTCAAGGACATCTAGCACTAAAAAAAATTGAGAATCCAAATTGCTAATACTCAAAGAGTTCAAGGACCTGTGGTGCCCAAAAACCGAATAAAAATCCAATCATCTAGACTTGTTATACTATGGTGTTATTAATGAGATTTGGGAGGTAGGTTGCACCAAGTTCAGAGTTGGTTGTTTAAATGCTAGTGGGTTGATGACGATAGTGGCAAAAGAGAGGATGAGAATGCATTCACATTGGTGAATTTGAATAAGGAGGGTTATCATGATGATCTCATTGTCTTAACTTCTCAAGTGCAACAAATGTTTTATTCTACATATCCCTTAGACCCTAGATGTAGTGTAGTCCTTAGCCACAAAAGAACCAAACTTGAGAGTGATGACACTTATGAAAATATTGAAGATACTTCATCATTCCCAAAAAAGAGTACCCGCGTTAGACATAGAGGAAGAAAGTGAAGATTACTTATTGTTTATTTGTGATGATTTTAATGGGGAATATGTGGCTTTGGACTGCGAGCAGAAAAAGAGGAAAAATTAATTAGTAAGTACATTCTATTGATTATTAATTATTTGTGAATTTGATGTATAGTTGTTATAGGGCCTGTTTGTTTCGTTGATTTGAGTTTTAAAAAATTGTGATTTGAATCATTAATGATTCAAATTAGTGTTTGTTTAGACAATGGTTCAAATTTTAAGTTATAAAACTTGAATTCTTGGACGACTCAAATTCACTGAATTATAGTTTTGATTTTATGAGAATTCTAATTCTAACTGTAACTCAAACAGTGAAATGACTCACATTTTAACTCATTCTTATTTCTTTTATAACTCAATTCAACTCAACTTATCCAAACACAAATTCAAGTTTTTTAAAACTCGGATTCTAATTTTAGACACTTTTCTAAACACAAATTCAAGTTTTATGACTCAAATCACATAACTCTAATTTCATGACTCAAATCACATAACTCAAATCTTAAAATTTGAATCGCTGAACCAAACGGCCCCATAGTAAGTATGTTTTACATGTTTTCAAGTTTGATTTTAATTGTGAATTGTAGATATATGGCGAACAACGAGGATGATCCATATGGTGATATTGATGTATTTTTTTTAATCTTAATTATAAGGTTTAAAGTTTAGTGGATGTACTTACGAAATTGCACTCGTAATGTAAGTTTTGGTGTTGTATTTTTTGGATTATGTTGTATTATGGTATTAAAATAGGTTTTAACAATTTTGGTAGAAGCAAAATTAAAAATTAAAAAAAAAAAACTTACCGACACTAAAAATGCGCAATTTACAAATATTTTAGGTGGCGGTTAATAGTCAAAACCGCCACTAAAAATGTAGATATAATGGTGATTCGGAATTGCCATTGGAGGATGTGGACTTTTAGATACAGTCACATACATGGTGGTTCACGAATCGTCACTATATTTCTATAGTAGCGATTTTAAATACCAATTAATGGCCTTGTTTGTGAAGCAATTTGAACAAGATTTTGATGATTCTGAGCAAGATTTTTATTTTAGTGATTTGAACAAAATTTGAGAACATATTGAAATGGTGTTTATTTCATGTTATGACAATTCAAACAAGGAAAACATAGTAATAAGCTGAGATTGTGTTTTTTTGGCAATTTGAACAAATTTTTTTTTCCTAAACATTTAAACGTGTTGATAATTTGGCACTGTTCATTGCCATCGTCGTAAAAAAATGAACCGTTTGGGGTGTTTTTTTTTTTAATGCACCCCTCCTACTTTCCATGTCCTTCTCATTGGTTTTCTCATTCCCTATCTTCGAAACCTTTCGAACCCTAATCCCCTTCTTCCCCACCAATTTTCTCTTGTTTTCTTCTCAAATTTAATAGAAAATTCAAGTTTTGATTTTTATTTTCTAGGTAAGAAATCAAAACCACAGAAAATTGATTTTCTTTTTCAAATATTCAGAAATCATGATTTGAGCTCAAGAAACCTTTATTTTTTTGCATTTTCTTTAATAGAAACCCAATTCTAATTTTGTTACCAAAGCTCAAACCCAGAATTTCCTAGCTGGATTTGGATTTTGAGGAGTTTGTATAATAGTTCTTTTGTTTGGGGAAGTGAAAAATGAATTTTTTTGTTTGGATTTGAAGAAATTTGTGTTTTTGACGCTGGAGCTATGAAGAAACTGTGAATTATCAGATAAACAGAAATGTTTTGTTTATTCTTGGCCGCTATCCCAACAACCAATTATTCCCACCAAGCTCTAATCCTAGACATTCAGTTTCTTTCTTTTCCTTTCTTTGCTGATTTTTCAATTTGAAGTTTGATCTTTGTTCAATTTTACTGTTTCTTTTGTAATCATTCTTTTTGTTTGAGTTTGGGATTCATTTTTTTATGTTTGCATGTTGGTAATATTTTGATTTGTTGTTGCTTAAAGTTCTGGAATCACTTATTCCTCTGTTTGGTTGTTGAGAAAAAAAAAAGAAGAAGAGAAATTGCTAATATAACTCAATGAAAAAAATGAAATTGCTAATGTAACCTTATAATTCTTTTTGAATTAATTTTAATGGTATGGCTCCTAAAAGAGGAAAAAAAGGCAAAGCTTTCTAAAAAATAGAAAGCATTTGAATTTAGGGCCGCATCTCCCTTCTTCTTCCTATCCCTTCTTCCCCTTCCTTCTTCCTTATGCGAACTCAAGCGAACCCCAACCCAACCATCTCTTCTCTTTTTCTTCCCCGCAATCCAGTCCCTTTCCTGTCCTGTAATTTCTGACCACCATGTCGTTGAAGAGAATGACCTCAAAATCAAGCACCCCCAACTCCAACCCAACCCATTCCGCCAAGGAGTCCTTCGAAGAGGTGGATAACACCCCACCTACCGTTGACCCAACTCCCCCACAAACGATTCCCGTTGGTCAACTGGGAAACCTCAAAACGGCCGTTGATTATGCTCAGATCATTGGGTAAGTAATGGCCGATATTGAAGCCACAAATAAGGAAGAAATTGGCGAGCAATGTGCAGAGGAACCAACCCAAGGTGAAGCCGCACCTCGCGTAAGCATTTTTGCCAACGAATCTCTTAATGTTTTTGGTTTATTTGTTGTTTTTGATCTGAAATAGGGGTTTAGGTTTATAGGTTTTGTTTTGAATTAATTTCTGGACTGTTTTAATGGTGTATTCCAACCAAAAAAACTGGATGGGTTCGAACAATTTGGGGAAGACAAGTTTTATGTCTTGAATTTGGTGGACCAACTGTGAAAAAACACAGTTGGTCCTTGTTAAAAAGAGGCAATCGAGTTGAGTCAGTTTTTATATAACAAAGCGACTACTTAGTCAGTGGAATGACTGTACAGTTGATGCCAATTACATGCCATTTGAGGTAGGGCCTTGCAACATTGACTGATTAGTCGATCCGCCGACTGAGGAGTCGCAGGTAAATTCACAGACTATTTAGTCGGTTTGTTTGTTTTTTTTGTTGTTGTTGTTTTATATTAACTCCTTGTTTTATTTATTATTTTTTAGCGTTGTTTAAATTTCTTGTTAAGATTGCATATATACATTACGAGCAATTTGTTCTAGCTTCGAGGACTTAAGACGTGCCTAGACCACTTCGTCTACATTGTCAAAAATAAACTCCCCGCAAAAATAATTGTGAAGCAGCTGTTGGGAATTTTGACCGAGATCAAGGATAGTATCAAGGCCTGGGAGTTGGACATTTTTTGGCTTCCTGCTTTAGGTATTTCCTTGACCTGGATAGTAAATGGACCGAAGGGGGCAAACAAGGGAAGCACAATACCTTTTTTGAGCAGTACGTGCATTTTCTCATGCTAAGACGCATGAGAATCTAGAAGAAGAAACATATGTGGTTCTTAGTGAAGGGAAAGCCAGCTAGGTTTTTGATAAAAGAGTTTGCCTTGGTTAGTGGGTTGCGATGCCATGATAGATCACAAATTCCAGCGGAGGAGTCAGTTAAGTGGAATAATCGTCTTCGTGACGAATACTTCAGGGGAAATGCTCAAATAAAGCTAGATGATCTAGCTAAGGTTTTCGGGAAGATGTGTGAGAAGGAACCCACCAAGAAGGAAAAGAGGAAAAAGAAAAAGAGCAACCAACCAGCTAAAAAGGGCCAAAGGGATGACTAGGTAAAGGTCGCCCTTATTTATTTTCTTGAGGGTGTACTGCTGAGTGCCAATGCAAAAAAGAATTGCTCGCCCTTCTATTTGAGCATGGTTGATCATCTCAACGTATTCAACTCTTATCTGTGGGGCCTAGAGGTGTTTGAGACCACCTTGGACAGTTTGTTGTCCAAGAACCTTGTCTCAAAGTACCAGGAACGGCTGAAGAAGCCTACCAAGAAGCAGTTGCCCTTCGTTAAGGAGACATACACACTGTTGGGATTCCCATTTGCCTTTTAGGTGAGTAATAATTGTTAGTAATTGTTTATTGTTAATAACTTTTTATTGGAATGAAATGTATATTAATGCAAATTTGGGCATTTTAGGCCATCCCCTTCCTCGATAACCTTTGTGCGCATAGGGCTGAGGGAACAAGATTCCCAAGATGCCTAAACTAGTTTTGTAGAGAGACAGTGGCAACATTGGAGAAGCTCACAAGTGTTTCTTTGGAGGACGAGATATGTATATTTAAGAATTTGAATTTGTACGTCTGAATTGTTTAATAATACATACATTAACCACAATTGTTCAATTTTACAGGTTGTCATTCATTCCTTACTGCATCCTTCTAGGGAGGAGTTGGGGATGCCTTATATGTAGGGACTTGTGCATTTAGGGGATGTTCACGACGAACCCATCACCGTAATAGAGAACTTACTGGAGAATGGTGCCACCATATGGGATGGTAACCGTGACTGAGAACCCTCCTCATTAGGGAGGATGTTGGAGCGGGTCTAGAGGAAGCCATTGGAGAGGCTCCCACAGCTGAGCAGTCTGTGTTTGAGGCTGAAGGACCACCTGAGGGTGGATTAGCCAAGTTGGAGATCAGATTGAGACAGTACATTGTGAGGTCGAATCATGGATTATCTAGCATTTTGAGTAGCACTTGGTCAAGATGAACCGGAAGATCGATACAGTTCTGGTTGCTCTTCAAAGGCCAGATGCCTCGGTTGTAAACATCGTTACGAAAGAACACCTAGAGGAAGGGGAAACATCCAATATTGGGGAAGTCCAGGCTGTTGGCAATAACCTCACTTACGAGACACCTAATACTTAGGTGCACTCTGAGGTGTTTGTGGATGAGGCCTTGGGTGATACGATAGTGGAGGTCATTTCTCCAATATCCAAGAAGAAGATGAGGACTAGGAAGCGGGCACCTGCATTGTTAACCCCATTCACCGCCGGACAGAGACCAAAAAAGAGGAAGAATGAGGTTCGGTTCGATCCTGTTCGGCCAGTGGATCCTTTGCTGATAGAGGTTCTAATGAAGTGGGTTTCTAGTGACGTGGAACCAAAAACAATCGAGGGGGGCACTTCGGATCTTTCGCGTGACCTTTTCCGAGTACTCATTCAAACCGGATAATGGCTTACGAACAAGGTATGGATTGGATTAGTTTTGATTTTTTTGATTTTATTTTATGTTATGTCATAATGGTTTATTGAGTTTTGTTGAAACTAATTACTCAGTTGGTTTAGTGACTACAATAGTCACTCTATTTAAAATACGATGACTGTCTTAATTGATAAGACAGTCAATCCGTTTTACATAGAGCAACTGATGTAGTCGCCAGACCGACTGAGTAGTCGAGTCTAATATGGGGATGCTTAAGTTTGCTGAGGATATCATCGACTAGATAGTCGGTCCATCAACTAACATAGTCACTCTTCATAAAACAGAACAACTGTCTCAGTCGAAGAGACAATTGTGTTGTTTTACATAGAGCGACTGAGGTAGTCGCTGGACCGACTGAGTAGTTGAGTCTAATATTTGGATGTTTAAGTTTGCTGAGGGTAGCATCGACTAGATAGTCAGTCTATTGACTAACATAGTCGCTCTTCGTAAAACAGAACAACTGTCTCATTCGAAGAGACAATCGTGTTGTTTTATATAGAGCAATTGTGTTAGTAGAGGCACCGACTGGATAGTCGATGCTTTAATATTAAATGTTTTTTTGCTAATTGCAGCCTCGACAGGGCCAGTCGGCATATGA
>WUAT03195031.1:0-11712 GCA_010015005.3 Ulmus americana | reverse complement strand
GATGTTAGGCCGGTAAGTGTTATTCCATATCTTAATTAACTACTTTCTATTTTGGAATTACTAATTAGTTATTACCATATTGTTTGAAGTTAATAGTTCATGCAATTGTTTTAAATTTTCAGCTTGATATATATTTACTTGTGTTGATCCAGGTATGTTGGCCTTAAAATGTTGCAAGAGCGAAAAGAATCAAAGTAGATTGGACCAGCTAAGGATTTCAAGATAATATATTATCACTTTGAATAATTTTTATTAATAAGTTGTCTTCATTACCGTTATTTTGTATTATATTATAAAGAATAATTAAGATGGACAATTTAAAATGAAAATGCTAGCTATATAAAATTTTAATTATTGCTATATTCAAAGCAATAGGCGTTTAAAAATAAAAAATAAAAAATAAAAACTTTCCCAAGATTAAACCAAAAGAATTTTGAACCCATCGTAAATAAATTTTTTATTGTTTTTGATAGAATTCTTCTGGCCAATGTCGAACAAAAAAAAATATAGATTTTTTAGCACATTCAATCCATTAATTAATCTTATATTGACAATTCAGTCCCTTAATTAATTTAATAGCATTTGTAGTGTCATTAAATTGGTTTGTCATTAGTCTCCAACCCCTACGCGTTTATTTTATTCAGGTCAATTATTTTGGATTTGACATCTGTTTTCGTGGGTTTCATAATTCAAAATAAATAAAATTAAAATTAAATAATAATATTTTATTAAATTTAAATAAATAAATAACTTTATATATATATATATACATATATATATTTTTTTCTCAATCTCTATACCTCCTGCCGCTAACCTCCTTTTAGGCATTATATACTTGATGAGACCAAGCAACAGATTTTTCTGCCGAAGCGGCTACTTGATGGTAAAATTCTTCACTTCCGCCATGTCTATACACATTGCTACTTGCAGAGTTTTCTTGCTTCACGTCAACAATTGAAGCATTTGGAGCCCGGCTCAGCATCTGTTGCTCCAAATTCCCTATTTTTTAACATAAAAACGGTTCATCATTATTCCTACCTTTCTTCTTCACCTACCAATCCATTTCTAACAGAACGAACCATCTAAAACTTTAAATATATACACATTAAGCTATTGAAATATTTTTACCCTTAAAAAACAACAAACAAAGGATATAGCGGCGACAGAAGTCGTTGCTATATACGAAAATGTCGTCGCTATAAATTTTTTCTAACGACATAGTTGTCGCAAATTATCATCGGTAATAATACGTGGCTGATGCTCATTTGCAACGATAAGTTGTCGTCGTTATACACTCCTGACATGTGGCATCCGTATAACAATATAGCGACGATCTGAATTTATCGTCGCTAAATATGTCGTCGTTGAAAACAAAATATATAAAGACGACGTTTTTCTTTTTGCGACGACAACTATAGGTAAAGAAAATTAAAAAAAAATGTTAAATTACATTAGTATATGAATAATATTAATTTATAATTAGTTTTTTTAAATATTAATATAAATAATATTAATTTATAATTTGTTTCTTTTTTAATATTATTAATATTAATAATATAAATTTTAACCAGGCTACTGAAATTAGGTTTGATTTGGAGTCGGATCTCACTAAATTCCATACTTTGACGAAGTTACATTATTTGATTCCTTTTTGTGTGGAGCAGTCTATATACGACATAAATATTTAATATTCTCTTCCGAAAACCCAATTTGATCATTAAATACAAAGAAGGGATGATGTGATATCCCTCTTCGTGTCTAACAATGAAATTGGGTTTTCTGAAGAAAATATGAAATATTTATGCTGTATATAGGCCGCTCCAAAAAAAAAAGGGAATCAATTAACCTAACTTAATCATGTATGGAATTTAGGGATCCGCTCCAGATAAACCCTAAGATCAGAAACCCGATCTCGATGAAATAAAACCTTTTATTCCATATTTTTATACACGTTACGTTATAAAGATTCAATATATATGTTTAGAAAACCTAACTTATTGTTGAATGCCAAAAATTTAATATGTTAAAATTAATTTATTTAAAATACAATTTGAAATTTTGGAGCCAGATCACTGCGACCATGCTTGATTACATTAAGTTATTTCATTCCTTTTTTCGTAGAGCAACCAACATTGCATAAAAATTCAACATTATGCAATGTTGGATGCTCTACAAAAAAAGGAACCAAATAACGCACTACAAGAAACTGGCAATAAGATCACATGTGAATTTCACACTTTTACAAAAATGCGATGAAAAGTGTATTAATATTAGGCGGGATGGCCTGACGCGGGAGAAACTAAATTTGGGCCCCAATATTTATTTATTTATTTATTGTTTTTATTTGGTGCCCAATATATATAATCAGAACACAAGTCTAGGCCAAAAGTTGCAACCAAAGCTCACGGAAACTCACTCACCCGCGAAGGTGACTTCTCCGGCAACGTGGACGGCTTCTATTCCGGCGACGTGGAAGGCTTTTGTTCAGGCAAAGATTGTGTTCTCTGTATTAGGTATGGCTCTATCCTCCACCATCCACAACCCTAATCTCACTCCTCTGTTACCTATACTCCACCATCCACAACCCGCACCCCCTCCCAATACCCACTCTTGCCATCATCGACAATTGTTAGTTTCAATTCCTCCCAAATCCCTAAGTTCGAATGATTTAACTTTAATTTTGATCTCTAGAAACCCTAATTTGATCAAACTCTGAAATCAATCACCAACACAACCTTCATTACAGTTTCATCTCAGAGACTCTGAATTGGAAGATTGAAACCTAGAATCAGAAAATTGGATCGAAATATTAGGGAAGATGAATGTGGTGGGGAGATAGATGTCGCGATCGGCGGTTTATCACCAGCGCCAGTACTCGGAAATTTTTTTAGACTCGTCTTCGAAGTGGTTCCAATCTGCTAGCCTCTCACAGGTTCTATTTCTATTTCTAAGATTACTAGTTTACTGCTTCATCTACGTGCTTGTAATTTGTTCTCGTTACGATTTATGAAAAATTGCTTCTGTTGTGTGTAGTATTTTGGGCTCCATGGGTCCTTATCGATCAGGAACGGGCCAAGAAGCAGCAGTGAGCGGTTGCTGCTGGACGCTTTTCTTGCTTCACTTAGCTCGAGGTCATTGAGCATGAGGAATAACAGAGACGATCAAGTATCACTGAGCCCTAGCTTGCTTGATCTGCATTCTTTTGATATTGATTTATTTCTTGAGGTTAGTCTTGGAAGATAAAACCAAAATTTTTGACCTGAAATTTCATTAATTTTGTGCTTAAAGATAGTTTGCATTGGTTTTTTTTTTGTTAATGAAATATAAAGAAAGGTTGTTTATTTTGATGCCTATTTGTATGTGGTATATTATTTGTTAATAATAGTTAGAGCCATGATCAGCTATGAGATGATGAATATTTAAAAAGAAATGAAATTGATAATCTGAATTGCAGTTTAGATGCGGAATATTGGTAATAGTATATTGATTTTATAGTAAATCATTTTTGATCATGTTTTGCTAATGGCAAGAACTTAGATTTGAAATGGTTTATGTAGACCATACTACACATTCCCCTCTGTGTTTGTGTAAAAATTCTGCAACAGAAATGTTTCGGTTGAGAAAGGAAGAAAATGATTATTGCGTATCTCATGAAATCTTGATGGTTTCCCTTAATTGGAATCATGGCTGTACTAATCTACTGTTTTTGCACTTTTGGGGGAGAACATAAGCTGATTAGGCCTGCTTAAAAGCTTGATTCTTTCTTTTTTGTTCTGAGACCTCCGATCTGTTTTTAGTTTTGTGCTTGGTTATCTGGGTATCTGCTGTGTTTGCTTTGTTTCTACTTAATTGTTGGATTTGGATCTTCGTATTACCTGGAATTGATTCATGGAGGCTAGATTTGGGGGAGAAGCTCATCGTTTCTTCGGTATCAACTCCGAGGAATTGCGGAGTGTGGGGAAGAGAAGCTTGGAATAGGATTTGAATCATTGGAACTGGGATGGGGACCTGTTCATCGCAAGACCCGTCAATTAGATTCCCTCAGATAGCATGGGCAGGCAGTTTCTCCCACTTCCAGAGACTGGAGGTTCGTCAAACAGTTCGTTGTCCAGTTCTGATGAAGGGAATCTGGACGTTGAGAAAGGGAAGAGGGAATTGGAGAAGAGAAGAAGAATGGAGAATGAGAATTTGAATGGTGAAGCTGGTAACCTTACTTTAAAGCTCGGAGGGCATGGGGAAATGGCGAATTGGGAGGGAACCAGTGGTAAAAAGACTAAATTTGCTGGTGGTACTTCGAACCATGCTGTTTGTCAAGTGGAGAATTGTGGAGATAATCTGAGCAATGCCAAGGATTACCATAGAAGGCACAAGGTCTGCGAGATGCACTCTAAGGCCGGCAAGGCACTTGTTGGAAATGTTATGCAGCGGTTTTGTTAGTAGTGTAGCCGGTAAGCTGCTTCTCTGTGTTCATTAAAGTTATACTACTATTAGCTTCCTATATTAAGGGAGGATAATTTACAATTTCTTTTATAATTTGGGTAATATTAGAGGTTTCAAATGAAGGACTTTTAGAATTAAGCCTAGATAATATCTTGTAATCTATTGGCAGGTTTCATCTTCTTCAAGAGTTTGATGAAGGGAAGAGAAGTTGTCGTAGACGTTTAGCTGGTCATAACAAACGGAGAAGAAAAACAAATACTGATTCTGTTGTTAATGGAAGCTTACCGAATGACGACCAAACTAGTGGTTATCTGTTGATAAGTCTTCTGAAGATATTGACCAACATGCATTGTAAGTAAACTCTACAAAAAAATTATGTTATGGGAAATTTTTCTTATTCAATACAGGCATTTCCTTGCATTTCTGCTTGTATGTCTTGCGGCAGTGATGACAGAAATGATTAGAGGTTATTTAACGCATACATTCTAATCTAAGTCTCCCCTCTATAACGCGCTTATATAATTGCAATGAACTAACCTCCTGAACTGACTACTCAGTTGTAGTACTAGCTGCTCGACGGCCTGCTCTTTTAGTCTTTTCGTTAACAGTGTTAGGCATCACAGTATAATTTACTAGCTCCACTAACCTATAATATTTTTTTTCATGTCCTGCCTCCCAGTTAATAACCGTTTCAAGTAAAACATCAAGATTAACCGTTGATTTGACTAGAATGTGAAATATTGGGAGGTTGTTGCTTTAACTTGCAAGTGTAGTGAATAATTGCATTTATTAGTTGAGAAATTTAGAAGCATGTACTAGTTGGAGATTGAGGCACAAGTGTTTTGTTCAGCTTTATAGGTTTAACTTAAATTGCGAGAATCTACTTTTTTAGTTATGAGTATTTATGTAGTTGTTATTGCAGTGTTCTAAAAAGATACTATTCAACTTTCTTTCTTGTCAGTGTCGATCCATTTCTGTTGATGTTTATCTTTCACTGCTTGATTTTTTTTTCCTGGTTTAAATTTATGCTTCAAATGGCATACATTTTCAGAGGATTGATTTTCCTTCCATGAATTGTAGCCAATAGATCTGACCAGACAACAGATCAAGACCTGTTATCTCATCTTTTAAGGAGTCTTGCCAGCCAAACAACTGATCAGGGAGGTAAAAATATAGCTGGGCTCCTGCAGGAACCCCAAACTTTGCTGAATGGTGGGACTTCAGTTGGGAATTCTGATGGTGTTTCTACTTTTCTATCCAATGGTGCTCAAGGCCCTCCAAGGCCTATGAAACAACATCACACTGTGTCTATATCTGAAATGCCTCAAGAGGTCCATCTGCATAATGCTAATGGTGGAAATATAGAAACTACATCTTTTGTGAAACCGAGCATCACAAACAGTCCTCCAGATTACTCAGAAGTAAGAGACAGCACCGCAGGGCAAATCAAGATGAAGAATTTTGATTTGAATGACATATACATTGATTCGGATGATGGTACGGAGGATCCAGAGAGATCACCTGCCCCTATGAATTTAGTGACCAGCTCTGATTGCCCTTCATGGGTACAACAAGATTCTCATCAGTCAAGCCCACCTCAAACAAGTGGAAATTCAGATTCAGCATCTGCACAGTCACCTTCTAGCTCTAGTGGTGAAGCTCAGGTATATTTATATTGCACAGTACAGTATATGTTCTATGTACACACAAAGACGCTCCACAAACAACTATCCCCCTGCATTCCTTCAAAGGCTGATTCTCTTTCTTTATTTTGTTTGTCTATCTTGATGTAGTAGTTTGAGAGTTGGCCCAAGTTTGAGTATCTATCTTTTTGTTATCTGGGAAGCATCATCATGTCACTTCTAACAATTAGCTTGTTTCTTCTTGTCACCATGACAGAGCCGCACAGATCGAATTGTTTTTAAACTCTTCGGAAAGGAGCCAAATGACTTTCCTCTTGTCCTGCGTGCTCAGGTATGTAATTTTCAAGTCAACCATGTAAAGTATCTTGTAATTTGCCTTCCTGATAATTTTTTTGGTTAATTTTGAACTGTCAGATTCTTGACTGGTTATCTCACAGTCCTTCTGACATTGAGAGCTACATCAGACCTGGTTGTATCATCTTGACAATTTATCTACGTCAGTCTGAGTCAGCATGGGAAGAAGTAAGTTTTTTCTGTATAAAACTAATCTCAGTTTTCGTTCCAAGAATACACCTGGCCTTACAACTCTTGGTTTATCATTTTTACAGTTGTGTTATGAACTGAGTTCCTGTTTGAGTAAGCTTTTTGATGTCTCGGATGACACTTTTTGGAGAACAGGATGGGTTTACATTAGACTGCAGCATCGGATAGCCTTTATTTACAATGGTCTGTTTACCGCTATTGTTTTAATTTCTTGTAACTGATCATAATTTTTAATGTTATAACAATAATGTGTTGTCAAAATCTTGGTATTTATAGGGAAGTTTTGTTGCTGCAGGTCAGGTAGTTGTGGACTCATCCTTGCCTCTTAGAATTAGCAACTACAGCAAGATCATAAGTGTTAAGCCTATTGCAATATCTGCATCTGAGAGAGCTCACTTTTCAGTTAGAGGCATTAACTTGGTTCGGCCTGCCACAAGGTATCAATTCTCTTTTAAGGGTATTATGCTTGTATTATTTATTTATTTTTGGTTTTTGGCTAATCTCTAGTCACTTGACTAGTGTGCAACCCCACCACAGAGCCTCACGTGTCCTTTTATATACCTTTTCAGGTTATTCTGTGCTCTAGAAGGTAAGTATCTGGTTGAGGAAGCCACTCATGAGTTGATGGACAATGTCGATAACTTAAATGAGCACGATGAGCAATGCATCAACTTCTCTTGTCCTGTCTCAATAACGAATGGAAGGGGATTTATTGAGGTGCTGTTTTCTTTTAGTTCCTTAGTTCGATCTCATTCTTTTGCATTTGATCATCTTTTATTAATGTTTCATCATTCTTTTCGACTCTTTCTATGCCTTTTTTTTCTAAATTGTTTTGTCCTCTTTTATCAATCCAGATTGAAGATGATGGTCTCAGCAGCAGCTCTTTCCCTTTTATAGTTGCGGAGGAGGATATTTGCTCAGAGATCCGAGTGCTTGAGAGTGCAATGGATTATACAGAAACTGATGCAGACATTGGAGGAGCTGGAACAATGGATGCTTACAAACAAGCAATGGATTTCATTCATGAAATGGGTTGGCTTCTTCATAGAAGTCAATTGCGGTCTAGATTGAGCCACTTGGATCCTTATGAAGGTCCCTTTCCTTTAAAGAGGTTCCAATGGCTTATGGAGTTCTCTATGGACCGTGATTGGTGTGCTGTAGTGAGAAAACTTCTGGACATTCTGCTTGATGGGAATGTGGGTGTTGGAGAGCATCACTGTATTAGTCTGGCTTTGAGGGAAATGGGTCTCCTCCACAGGGCTGTGAGAAGAAACAGTAAGCCACTGGTGGAATTCCTATTGAGATATATCCCCAAGAATGCGCCAGTTAAACTAGAATCTGAAGAGGAGGCCACAGTTGTTGAGGGAAACAGTGATAACATCTTGTTTAGACCTGACATAGTAGGGCCTGGAGGTTTAACTCCCCTCCACATTGCCGCTGGAAAGGATGGTTCAGAAGATGTGCTGGACGCATTGACCAACGATCCTAGAATGGTAATTTTTGTTGTAATAGTTTATGTTCAAATTATCTGATGTTAAGAATTAACAAGGGTTGTTTGGTCTGGTACAGGTGGGAATTGAAGCATGGAAGAGTGCTCGCGACAGCACAGGCTCAACGCCAGAAGATTATGCTCGGCTACGAGGTCATTACTCGTATATTCACCTAGTCCAAAGGAAAATCAACAAGAGGCCAGCGAGCGGGCATGTGGTAGTTGACATACCTGCCAGTGTTGTGACAGAGCTGAGCACTAATAATGAAAAACAGAACGAAGTGAGAAGCAGCCTTGAGATGGAGACAGGAAGAGGTCGGCCTGGGATTAAAGCTAGCGATCTGCTGCGTGCCTGCAGGCTTTGTGATAGGAAATTGGTGTACGGAACAGCAGTGAGAAGTTCGGTGGTGTACAGACCTGCGATGCTGTCAATGGTTGCAATAGCGGCGGTGTGTGTTTGTGTAGCTCTTCTGTTCAAGAGCTCGCCTGAAGTAATGTACATCTTCCAGCCATTCAGGTGGGAAATGTTGGAGTACGGAACAAGCTGAGCTCCAGTATTGACGCAAGTATTATTATAATTTATGATTTGTGTGTATGTTTTGAAGTGAGAATTTGGATATTATTATTGTTGTTGACATATTTAATTCAACCAATGATAATGTATTTGGTTTACTGCACTTTTTGGTGTATTAGCATTCTGGTTAAGGACATGTTGTATGTTTGTCTAAGTTCTAAGGTAAAGGCCCACTTTTCCACAAAAGCCCAGCCCACAAGGCATAATATATATACAGAGTTAAAGTTGAATTGAAATAAAGGACATTATTGTATTTGGCAATGGCATATGGGCAAGGATTAAAATATTGCAATTAACAGAATATCTCAAGTATGAATTTATGAAAATATCGGTAGAAATATCGATATTGATATCGCAAAAAAAATTAAAAAAAAATGAAAATTATTATATTAAAATTATGAAAATATCGATATCACATTGCAAAAATAAATATTTTCTTAGATATATCGGAATATTTTCATCTATGCATATAGGGATCAGGGACTGCAGTGTCCCAATATTGGATGTGGGTCAAATCAACAAAACCTCTTTTATGGTTACTAAGAAGCTACATGTCGTTTCGATGGTAAAAAAAGAAAAAAGAAAACCACAATTCCTTTGGTAAATGGCTTTCCTAGTAGACTTCTTGTTTTTTGAACAAAACATGATGGATGCCATTTAAAAGTAACGGTAATAAAATCAACATGTCATAATCATTAAAAATTGGAGAACATGTAGTGTTACTCTGTGAAATAAAACATGTTCCCCATCTACTACTACAACATGTGCTACTAGGCTGCGTACTAAATGCTACTAAAACATACTAAATGCTACAACATGATGCATAATAAAACATAATTCAACTTTTTGCTACTAAATGCTAAATAATACTAGTAATCTCGTTTCTTTCTTTAATCCTCTTAGACTGTATTTGGTACATATGATATGACTAAGAACGACATAGAGAATTGAACTAGAGTGGATTAGATTAGATTATATTGTGCACTCTTGAATTAAACCACTTAAAATATAATCCAATGTTTGATACAGTATCGGATTGGATTATTTTATTATTTTTGAAAAATTAAAAAAAAATAATAAATTTATTACTTTGATTTAATTTGATTATAAATCAATAATAAATATAATTTGAATATATTTTTTAAACTCTAATATGAATAATTAATTTTAGAATAAAAAAGTATGATAATATTAATAAAAATTAGAAAAAATTTGAAATAATTCTTTTTTTTTTTTGTCTCTCAAATAAGTCTTTTTTGTGTGTATCTAATCATATTATGTAAAACATAAACAGAACTAATTTGTAAATGATATAAAATAAAAAGATATTCATAATTGTGTACGTAATAAAAATAAATTTTTATAAATATACTTTCATACATGTGCCAAAACAAGCAAATCTCACTTGGCCAAATTGTGAGCAACAAAAATTGATGACTAGATTTGCTATTTTTAAAAAGTTGGGACAAAATTATAATTTTCCGAAAACTAATGGAACATTTATACTAAAGACTTTAAATTGGAAATTAGAAAGAAAAAAAAATTATTAAAATAAAAATGCATAACAATTAAATTTTTTTAAAAAAAGAGGCAAGTGTACAATAACACTCGCAAAACTGCGCATCAGGAGTGATAAACCCACCAAATGCAAAGGATTTAGATAATCCCCTAAGATGTAGGACTATTTTGTGATATTGGATTAGTTATCATAATAGCTACTCAGCGTCAAACAAGGGAAAATTATTAAAAATCTCAATCCTACTCCATATCCCTTCTAACAAACGCACCCTTGCGTTTAGTATGCAGGATAATACTATGATTAGTATAGAGGATTAGACTAGAGTGTATTATGCTGAATATTATGTTATGTTTGGTGTGCTGTCAGATTAATTCACCAGAAATATAATCTAATGTTTGGTACAATGTCATATTGGACTATAATTTTGAATATATATTACTTTTATTATAAATCAATAATAAATATAATTTTAAATATATATTTTTAAGCTCTAATATGGATAATTTAATTTTAGAACTAAAAAAGTATGAGAATGTCAATAAAAATTAGTAAATTAATATATATAAGAATAATATATATTAAAATATGTAATATGTAAGAATTATTATGAGTTGACCATAAATAAAATTTAATTAAATAAGGAGCACATATTTTCTTATTAAACTTCAATTATATCATTTTTTATATATATAAATTTTTTATTAAGTTCTATATTATTAAAAATATAGACTAAAAAAGAAAATTTTAATTTTAAAAAAAATATCAAATTATTCTTAAAAAAAAGAGAAAAAAAAAAAGAAAAAAAAAAAGAAAAATAGACATGAACAATGACATTCTATTTTTTTTTTTTTTTTGGTAAACGAGAATATCATTAAAATAAAAGAACACTACAAATCCACTCCTATGTATCAGACACAACAGAGCAAGGCAAAGTATCAAACAAAGAAGAGTTAGCATCACAAAAGAGGCACCATTTTGCTACATTATTGGCCAAAATATTACAAACTCTTGATGAAAACAAAAATGCCCAGCAAGGCACACTACTAAACTTATAAAGGCAGTTGTCAATAAAGGAGGTAATAGACCAAGGAATATCAGAAGAAGCATTCAGAGCATCTACCACAATTTTCAAGTCACTGGCGAACATCACAAAAGGCCATCTTGTTGTAACAACAAGCTCCACAGCAAAAAAGGCAGCAAGAGGAGATGAAGTGTAAACCTGCTTAGCTGCCCATTTGACTATTGAACCACCAACATCACGCGCAACACAAGCAATAGCGGCAATATCATTACGAACAGCTGCATTGAGGTTGATTTTTATCCATCCTGCTGGAGGAGGTTCCCAATTAGACGGTTTCTTTGTAGTAGCAGTATTGATGGAGACCAGCAGCTCTCTATAAGTTCTGGAAATGGACTGAACAAGGTACAACAGACCATTGGTTGGTCTACCATGGGTAATATCATTCCTATACTTACACATGAGATCAAATGTAAGGCTCCGGAA
>WUAT03194700.1:0-11714 GCA_010015005.3 Ulmus americana | reverse complement strand
GAATTGGTTTTGACGAAGATCAACGGTCAAGATCCAGTTTTGAATTGGTTTTGACCAAGATCAACGGTCAAGATCCACATTTGATTTGGTTTTGACCAAGATCAACGGTGAAGATCCACTTTTGAATTGGTTTTGACGAATATCAACGGTTAATATTTGCTTTTGGATTGGTCTTGACGAAGATCAACGGTTAAGATCCAATTTTGAATTGGTTTTGACGAAGATCAACGGTCAAGATCCAGTTTTGAATTGGTTTTGACGAAGATCAACGGTCAAGATCCACTTTTGAATTGGTTTTGACGAAGATCAACGGTCAAGATCCAGTTTTGAATTGGTTTTGACCAAGATCAACGGTCAAGATCCACATTTGATTTGGTTTTGACCAAGATCAACGGTGAAGATCCACTTTTGAATTGGTTTTGACGAATATCAACGGTTAATATTTGCTTTTGGATTGGTTTTGACGAAGATCAACGGTTAAGATCCACTTTTGAATTAGTTTTGACCAAGATCAACGGTGAAGATCCACTTTTGTATTGGTTTTGACGAAGATCAACGGTCAAGATGCACTTTTGAATTGGTTTTGACAAAGATCAACAGTGAAGATCCACTTTGAATTGATTTTAACCGTTGATCATGGTCTAAAGTCATCCAAAAGACGATCTTGACCGTTGATCATGGTCTAAAGTCATCCAAAAGACGATCTTGACCGTTGATCATGGTCTAAAGTCATTCAAAAGACGATCTGGACTGTTGATCATGGTCTAAAGTCATCCAAAAGATGATATTGACCATTGATCTTGGTCCAAAGTCATTCAAAAGATGATCTTCACCGTTGATCTTGGTCCAAAGTAATCCAAAAGTCGATCTTGACCATTGATCTTGGTCCAAAGTCATCGAAAAGACGATCGTGATCGTTGATTGTGGTCAAAAGTCATCCAAAAGATGATCTTGGTCCAAAGTCATCCAAAAGACGATCGTGACCGTTGATCGTGATCAAAAGTCATCCAAAAGACGATCGTGACCATGCATCTTGGTCCAAAGTCATCCAAAAGACGATCGTGACTGTTGATCGTGATCAAAAGTCATCCATAAGGCGAGCGTGACTATTGATCGTGATCAAAAGTCATCCAAAAGATGATCGTGACCGTTGATCGTGGTCAAAAGTCATCCAAAAGATGATCTTGACCGTTGATCTGGGTCAAAACACATCATAAAGTCGATCTTAACCGTTGATCTTGGTCAAAAGTCATCCAAAAGTCGATCTTGACTGTTGATCATCGTCAAAAGTAATCCAAAAGACGATCTTGACCGTTGATCTTGACCTAACGATGTCAGAACGACAAGTTTGAGGTTGCGTTGGAAACGTTAGAGGAAATCCCATGAATCTTTGTTCCACGACCGGCTCAAGATTGCGGCTCGTTCCTTGTCAATTTTCAAAATAAGTGGATCCGACTGATTGTCGTAAGTCGTTATTGGGTGTTTTTTCGCGATATCTCGAGCTACCGACGTCAAAACGACGTATTCTAGGAGTTGTTGAAAATGTTAGGGGAAATCCCACGAATCTTTGTTCCACTACCGTCTCAAGATTGCGGCTCATTCCTAGTTAATTTTTGAAATAAGTGGATCGGACCGATTGTCGCAAGTCATTCTTGGTGTTTTTTCGCGATATCTCAAATTAACGACGTCGGAACGACGTGTTCCAGGAGTCGTTGGAAACTTTAGATGAAATCTCACGAATCTTTGTTCCACGACCGTCTCAAGATTAAGGCTCATTCTTAGTCAATTTTCGAAATCAGTTGATTGGACCGATTACCGCAAGTCGTTCTTGGGTGTTTTTCTTCGATATCTCGAGCTACCGATGTCGAAACGACTCGTTCTAGGATTCGTTGGAAACGTTAAAGGAAATTCCACGAATCTTTGTTCCACGACCATCTCAAGATTGCGGCTCATTCCTAGTCAATTTTCGAAATCAGTGGATTGGACCAATTGGCGCAAGTCGTTCTTGGGTGTTTTTCTTTGATATCTGGAGCTACCGACGTCGAAATGACACGTTCCAAGAGTCATTAGAAATGTTAGAGGAAATCCCACGAATCTTTGTTCCATGACCATCTCAAGATTGTGGCTCATTCCTAGTCAATTTTTGAAATCAGTGGATCAGATCGATTGCCACAAGTCATTCTTGGGTGTTTTTCCGCGATATCTCGAGCTACCGACGTCGGAACAACGTGTTCTAGGATTCGTTGGAAACGTTAGAGGAAATCCCACGAATATTTGTTCCATGATCGTCTCAAGATTGCGGCTCAATCATTGTTAATTTTTGAAGTTAGTGGATTGGACCGATTGCCGCTAGTCGTTATTGGGTATTTTTTCGCAATATCTCGAGCTATCGATTTCGGAACGACGCATTCCAGTTGTCGTTGGAAACGTTAGAGGAAATCCCACGATTGTTTGTTCTATGAATGGCTCACGATTGCCGCAAGTCGTTCTTTGGTATTTTTCTACGATATCTTGATCTACCGACGTCTAAACAACGTGTTTTAGGATTCATTGGAAACTTTAGAGGAAATCCAACGAATCTTTGTTCCACGAACGCGTCACGATTGCAGCTCATTCCTTGTCAATTTTCGAATTCAGTGCTGAGGACCGATTGCCGCAAGTCGTTCTTTGGTGTTTTTTGCGATATCTCGAGCTACAGACGTCCAAATGACGTATTTTAAGAGTCATTGGAAACGTTAGAGGAAATTCCACGAATCTTTGTTCCACAAACGCGTCACGATTGCAGCTCATTCCTTGTCAATTTTCGAATTCAGTGGTTATGACCGATTGCTGCAAGTCGTTCTTTGGTGTTGTTCCGTGATATCTCGACCTACCGACGTCGGAACAACGTGTTTTAAGAGTCGTTGGAGGAAATTCCATTAATCTTTGTTCCATGAACGCGTCACGATTGTGGCTCATTCCTTGTCAATTTTTTAATTCAGTGGTTATGATCGATTGCCGCAAGTCATTCTTTAGTATTTTTTCGCGATATCTTGACTGTTAATCTTTGTAAAAACGTCTCAAAAAGTCGATTTTGACCGTTGTTCTTTGTCAAAACACCTCAAAAAGTCGATATTAACATTGATCATTGTTATTATTATTATTATTATTATTATTTCTTTCTTTTATTAATATTTTTTTATTTTACTTTTGTTATTATTATTATTATTATTATTTTACTTTTACTATTATTATTATTATTATTTTCTTTTATTAATATTTTTTGTTTTACTATGGTTATTATTATTATTTTTACTTTATCATTATTATTATTATTTTGTTATTACTCTTACTATTATTATTATTATGATTATTATATTTAATTTTACTTTTATTATTGTTATTATTATTATTTTTACATATTCTATTACTATTATTATTAACACATCGAAAAACTAATCTTAACTGTTGATTTTGTCAAAACACATCGAAAAGACGATATTTGACCGTTGATCTTGTCAAAAACATCTTGAAAAGTCGATTTTTGACCATAGATATTTGTCAAAAATACATCAAAAAGTCGATTTTAATCGTTGATTTTGATGAACATATTAGTTTAAACGAGCTGGTCCTTCCAAACTGAGTTTTAAAATTTAGCCCATTAATTACCCTATAGGGTCAGTTTAGTTAGATCAATTAATTATTTTTTATTTTAAATATGATATTTTTACCTTATTCCAATTTTTGTTCACTACACCAAAAAGGTCTTTAGTAACACCCTAATATAACACTATAAAAAATGTGCTATATTGGGCATTAAAAAAGGCGCGGGACACTCTAAAACAAAAGGCGGGCTTAAAATTTTTTTGGATAGAAAAAAGCGGGCTTAATTATTCTCTTTTGGGTTTGAGATAACACAGTTCATAGTTCACACTTAGTCAAATTACAACCCACAAAACACAGTACTCCCATCTACCTCTCTCACCTACCTCCCTCTTTGCGCCTCTGTCTCCGGCGACGACGAACGAAGAAAGGCATGCTTTCTCATATGGAAGGTACTTGTCGGTGAGTTCTAAGCTTTTGTCCTGCAACCTCTCAGTAAGTGTAGTTCGTCTTAGCATTTACAGCAATCAAAGGTTTCTAATTTCTTGGTTGATGTTGTAATTTCTTTGGGTGTTGTGGATGTGAAATTTAGGTCATGTTTTGTATTACCCACATACACACATGGAGAAAATACTCATAGAGAGAGAATGGGAGAGGGGAAAAGAACAGGAGAAACAACCCGTTTCTGGTTATATTTGTAGCTTTCTAAAAAAAAATTATTTGATTTGGGTGTTTGGTTGTGATTTGGGGTTTTGATATTTGATTATTCTTCAATTTTTGGTTTTCATGATAAGGTGTTCCTGGCCTTTCTAGGCTTATCACCGATGCTCAGACTCTGTATGGACTATTTTCTGCTTTAATTTCTTGGTTTTTTAGTTTTTCGGTTTCCCTTTTTTTGTTCTAATTAGATAATTTTGGGTCTGTTTTATATTAAAGGTATCAAAGGCTTGTGTGTAAGTACAAACTATATCAAATTCGCAAAAAAAGGTATTTTCTATGAGAAAAAAAGGTATATCAACTTGGCGAAAAAGGTATCAGAGAGAGCTTCTTTCTCATCCTGAGTTTTCATCATAATCAAGATGATGATGTTGAATTTGAATTCTTCCTTAGGGTCAGTTTCACTCATCTTACCATTCAATATAATTAACTAGATCAAATTCTTAAAACCCAAGTTAGAAATGAATAAGAAATGCTCTCTATTTGTAACTAAACTAGTTTTTATTAGCAGTTTCAGTACTACAGTTTGGTATGTTGAAAGATGAGGGCCCGTTTGGGATATCATTTTTTTTTGTTTGTTTCTTTTAGACTGTAAAAAAAAGATAATTGGGAGTTATGGTTTTTCAATCATAATTTGGATTCATGTTTTTGAAAGAGTTTAAGGAAACAATAATGGTTTATAATTTTATTAATAGACAATGAAACTAGGCAATGGAGGTTTTAAGGTCTAATTAAAACCTTTATACAAGTTTCAACCTCATAGAGCTTTTTCGATGAGTTCCATTTCTGGTGTTTACTGGAAGCTCTTTTAAAAGTTGATGCAAGCTCTCCCAGTACTAGTTTTTGGACCATAGAAGCTACTGCCAAAGTCTCATAAGTTTTCAGATGTCAAGTTACTTCTTATCTTCACGTTGTTATTTAACTTCTAGATTTTGGTTTGTCAGGATTGAAGGAGGGAACTGAGCAAACTGTTGCTGCACATGCCAGTCCAAGCTATTCAGAGAGTTGGTTAGTATAGCCCACTCTTTGGCCATTAATGTTTATGAAAAGGTAACAAAAATTTGAAATGATGGTACTTGGAATTATTTTGGTTTGAAGTCTGTTCTAGTCTTATGAAAGCTACAGATATTTCTTAAATATTTTTTTGATAGAAAGATATTTCTTATATTTCTTATATATTATCTTGTATATCTATCTATGTTTAATTAGAGATTCACTTCGAAATAGATAATAATAAGATTCCAAAAATAATATCATGACACCAAGAAAAATTTGTTCCATGCCCCTTCTTTATCTCTTCGTATACATGAATTATTCAATTGTTATAAGATATGATTTTTTTTAAAGGGTTATAAGATATGATTTGATGTTTACAATATATCAACTACCCCACAAAGAAAAAAAAAGTATATAAGAAAGGTTTTGTATGTTAATTTTGGGTTATATCTCAACCCTACAAAACAACATCTTAATATTAACTTTTGGTTACTATTAACCAAACTTGGTGCCCGTCCCTATCAGTAGAGGTTGGGATGTGAATATTAGTGGGCAACATCTTAGGTATAAGGAAATGGAGGGTCCAAATGAGGATTTTAATATTGTCCCTTCAAAATATATATATATATATATATATATATATATTTTTTGTATATTGCACAAGATATTTTTGACCGTATGATTTTAAAAGTTTGGTTATATAGATGATGGAGTTTGAGTCCAATGCTTGTTAGAATGTCCAATTATATGGAAAAGTAGAAGATATTGATTTTATATTGCATTTTGTCTTGATGTACCTTTTGGCTCTAATACCCCTCAATTTTCACTGGTTTGGCACTGTGTCCTCTCAAATTTGTGATTTTCGTATGTATTTTTTGTTTTTGTGGTGAGAAAAACAATAAATTTAGGAATTTATGTTCTTATTTTTCTATTCATATAGTGATTTTGTTCCCGGACTTGGTGGATTTGCAAAGTTGTTAGTTTGCAAAATTGTAAGTTTTATGTAACTTTTGTTGCATTTTGTTGCATTTTATTTAATTATAGTAATCTACTAAGGTATTTAAATAATAATATTAAATAATTAAAAAAAACCATTAAAGAAATTTAAGTAATTAATAATTAAAACAGAAATCTGTATTTAAAAAAAAAAAGTCATTTACAACGTACATCAATTATTAATTAATATAATGGTAAATTTAGTCTTGATATGACCATTAGTAGTATAATTAATTATTTAGTCCTAATAGGCTCTTTAGTATTATAGTCATTAATTAATAACTAGTTTTTAAAAATTATTGAATTTTTTAACAAATAAGGATTAATTTAGGGCCAATAGGCCCATTAGTATTATAACTATTAATTATTAACTAATTTTTAAAAATTAATCAACTTTTTATCAAATAAGGGTTAATTTAAGGTTAATAGGCCCATTAGTATTATAAATATTAATTAATAACTAATTTTTAAAGATTATTGAGATTTTTAACAAATAAGGGTTAATTTAGGGTCAATAGGTCCATTACTATTATAACCATTAATTAATAATTAATTTTTAAAAATTATTCAACTTTTTAATTAATAATAGTTAATGGAGGCCCAATAGGCCCATTAGTAGTCTAATTGGGAATTAATAACTAATTTTTAAAAATTATTAAGCTTTTTAATGAATAAGGGTTAATGTAGGCCCAACAAGCCCATTAGTAGTATAACTATTGATTAATAACTAATTTTTAAATGTTATTCAACTTTTTAATTAATAATAGTTAATATATGCCCAAAAGGCTAATTAGTATTGTAACTATTAATTAATAACTAATTTTTAAAAATTGTTGAGTTTTTTAATGAATAAGGGTTAATTTAGTCCTAATATGCCATTTAGTATAATTAGGAATTAATAACTAATTTTTATTAATTATTGAACTTTTCAATAAAAAATGGTTAATTGACTCCTAATAGGCCCATTAGTAGCATAATTACGAATTAATAATTAATTTAAAAATTATTGAACATTTTAATTAAAAAAATAGTTAATTTAGTCCCAATAGGCTCATTAATAGTGTAATTAGGAATTAATAATTAATTTTTTAAAATTATTGAGCTTTTTAATGAATAAGGATTAATGTAGGCCCAACAAGTCCATTAGTAGTATAATTATTAATTAATAATTAATTTTTAAATATTATTTAACTTTTTAATTAATAATGGTTAATGTATGCACAAAAGGTTAATTAGTATTGTAACTATTAATTAACAACTAATTTTTAAAATTTGTTGAGCTTTTTAATGAATAAAGGGTTAATTTAGTCCTAATATGCCATTTAGTAGTATAATTAGAAATTAATAACTAATTTTTAAAAATTATTGAAATTTCTAGTAAAAAAATGGTTAATTTAATCCTAATAGGTCTATTAGTAGCATAATTACGAATTAATAATTAATTTAAAAATTATTGAATATTTTAATAAAAAAATAGTTAATTTAGTCCCAATAGACCTATTAGTAGTGTCATTAGAAATTAATAACTAATTTTTAAAAATTATTGAGTTTTTTAATGAATAAGGTTAATGGAATCACAACAAGCCCATTAATAGTATAACTATTAATTAATAATTAATTTTTAAATATTATTCAACTTTTTAATTAATAATAGTTAATGTATACCCAAAAGGCTAATTAGTATTGTAACTATTAATTAACAACTAATTTTTAAAAATTGTTGAGCTTTTTAATGAATAAAGATTAATTTAGTTCTAATATGCCATTTAGTAGTATAATTAGAAATTAATAACTAATTTTTAAAAATTATTGAACTTTTCAATAAAAAATAGTTAATTTAGTCCTAATAGGCCTACTAGTAGCATAACTATGAATTAATAATTAATTTAAAAATTATTGAACATTTTAATAAAAAAATAGTTAATTTAGTCCCAATAGGCTCATTACTAGTGTAATTAGGAATTAATAATTAAATTTTAAAAATTATTGAGCTTTTTAATGAATAATGGTTAATGTAGGCCAACAAGCCCATCAGTAGTATAATTATTAATTAATAACTAATTTTTAAATATTATTCAATTTTTTAATTAGGATTTAATAACTAATTAAAAAAATTATTGAGCTTTTTAATAAATAAATGTTAACGTAGGTCTAATAAGTTTATTAGTTGTATAACTATTAATTAATAACTAATTTTTTAAAATTATTCAACTTTTTAATTAGTAAAGATTAATGTAGGCTCATTAGTATATTTATTAATTAATAACTTAATTAAAATTACATAACACTTAATATTTAATTTTTTTATACTAATTACATTGTGTAATTATTAACAAAAACTTAATTTAACTACTAAAAAAAAACTTAATTTGTCATAATTTTTAGTTAATAATAATTAATTTGAAATAATTTATAAGTAATAATGGTTCGTAATAAATAATCCAAAGTAATTAGTAAATAATAATTAATACTCAATAATAGTTGGTAACAAATATTCTGAACTAGTTAATAAGTAGTAATTAATAATCAGTGATTAATTATTAATTAATTAATTAATTATAAAGTTCATAATTATTTAGTACTAACTAATTTCAAATTTCTAGCGAATTATAATTAATTAAAAATGAGTAAAGTAATTATTAACAATAAATAATAACAAAAAAATTATAATTATTTGTATATTAATTACTACATAAAACTTAATTAGTAATAATTTCAATTAATAATACTTAATTTGAAATAATTTATAAGTTATAACGAATTAGTAATAATGGTTTGTAACAATTAATCCAAAATAATTAGTAAATAATGATTAATAATTAGTAATGGTTAGTAATAATTATTTTGAACTAAGTAATAAGTAGTACTTAATAATTAGTGGCTAAGCAATAATTAATTAATTATAAAATTCGTAATTACTTAGTATTCACTACTGTCAAACTTCTAATTAACTATTATTAATTAAAAATAAGAAAAGTATTTATTAGCAATAAATAATAACAAAAAATTTATAATTATTTATTTATTAATTACTATTAATAAATAATAAAATAACTAATTATGAATTTATACGAGAAAATATTTGCTATTATTTGTAAAAGGCTTGTGTTTTACTTCAAGCTAATACCTAATTTTTATGTACATTGTAAAATGTTGATCTTTTACATGTGCACTTATTTTGTTTGATTTTGCCCATTGTGTCAATACTTTACTCGACTTACAGGATTTGATAGATATTCTACTACTTTTACTAAGGTGGAGTCTATCGTCGGTCAATCTAATCAAACTTTTGAGGATGTTGTATCTTTGCGGGCGGAATTTATTGCTGTAAAGTCTTAGATTTCTGAGATGAGGGAGATGCGTGGCGAGTTTGTGTAGATAAGAGATTTGCGTGGCAAGCTTGTGGCTAGTAGGGGGTTTGCCACCGTCATCAGTTTTATCACAAGTTTTTGATTTGGGTTCCATACCGACATCTTAGTACTGTTATTATAATTGTATTATTATATTTTATTGTATTATGTTGCTTTCCCGCGCTACTTGTTTATTATTACAATCTATTAGATGGTTAGATGATCGAATATTTATTATATTTCATGTTTTATTAAATTTAGTATTTTAATTTATTTTTCTAATTTAAAATAATATTTCTAAATAATAGTTGTATTTATAGTGTAAAATAAAAAATACAAAAAATATAAAAATTAAATAAAAAATCCATATTCAAATAAAAATTATTTTATTTTTAATTATTTTTTAATTAAAATAAAAATCTTTACCAACACATAAATGACCCTTTACCAACACATAAATCACCTTTTACCAACATCTAAGTTTCTACATTAGCAATTCTTTGAATAGTATATGATGACATGTTGATTTTTAATTAGGCCACGTGTTAAAAAGTCAAAGCTGACCGATCAACGGCTGACTTGCCATGTCATTGTATGAACCTGCCAGGTCATCGTACGGACACAACACGTCACCCGGCGCATCATCATACGGACTCGCCATGTCATCATACGAACCTCGCCACGTCAGTGCCATGTCATCATATGGATTGCCACGTTGCACTCTATTCTCCCTGCCACGTCATCATACATTGCCACGTTATCAAACCCTTTACCTTCCAAAAATTACCAACACATACTTATCCTAGTATGTGTTGGTAAATGTCAAATTTGGCATAATGGTTCTTATTCAAAGATGTCTTACCTCAAAACACCAGTAAGCCATGACGACGTTGATATGGTCGTGATCGATGCTCTTGCAATATCTAAACCAATCATGGGACAACCCAACATTTTATCATGTCCTGGATCGACCGTTCTGGCCATTCAATGTCGGATGGAAGAAAGTTCCCTTGTGGCAAAGTCACGGCAGGAAAGAAGCTTCCTCCCAAATGCCCTTCAAGAGTTGATGTTCTTTGCTTATTTGCTTCTCTATGTGGGCTCGGACATCTTGTTTAGCCTTCCTTGTCCATTCTTGATTGGCCCACTCTTGGGAGGCTTCCCCAATTGCCCAAGTTAAAGCCTCTTGAATTCTAATCAGGCTGGCCACAATAATTATTGTTCCATGAAGGGAAACCTCAACTTCTCCTTCTTCATCCTTGTCATCACTAAAAGGGTCCCTGACCCTTCTTGTTTTGATACTAAACTTAGCTAGTTGGGAAGGAAGATCCTCAGTTAGGATCTATACTTCTTTCATTTTTCATTTACTCTGGGGAGTAGGATCGAACTCCTCTAAGTTGATAATGGGAGTCTGGGTTTTGGTGGGCTCAAAAAAGTTGGCCACCTTGGGCTAGGAATTGGACATGAGTCTAGTATTTGGGAGGGTTTACTGCTTGGTATTTTCCCCGAGTCCAGCAATTGTAGCCATTTGAGCTGTTGAGGATTTCTTTACAGCTTTATTAGTTCCCATCTGGAGCTGTTTTCCCATACAATCTGTTTGTTAGGATAGGTACTATATAAATCAACAATTTATCATAATTAGTAAAGACATTTATTATTTAATGAAATAAAGAAATTTACATTTATTTAAGTATATATGTTTGATTGCACGTTTCACTTTCTTTTAATACATATTTTTGACAAAGTATTATAATGCTCCAATACTTGTTTAATGTCTATTACTGCATGTGGGGATCACATACAAAAGATTTGGTAATTAGATTAAAAATAAATTATGTTCACAATCAGTAAATAAAGTTTGGGTGCTTTATTTTGATAAGATTGTGGTGCAGACTATTTCCGTAGTGGAAGTGATATAATCATGGATCATTGTAAAAAGTTTACAAATAGTGGCACCAGTATGTTATAACACATATTGAACATGACCATGATAGAATAAGTGTTAGGATAAGTGCTATTTAAAGCAATGTTTTATCCTAATTTGTAAAGACATTTATTATTGAATGAAATAAAGAA
>WUAT03194589.1:0-11715 GCA_010015005.3 Ulmus americana | reverse complement strand
AACTTAAAACATCTTTCATAAATGGTAATACTTTTGCATAGCAGGTTTACCCATACCGACCCTCCAAACCACTCCCACCCAGCAAGCCTAATAATCCGTAGGTGATCACTACGTCAGGTGAGTCACTTTTGATACCTACAATATGAACGTAAGTTGTAAGCCAAGGCTCAGGAAGTACAAATGTTATCTCAAAAAACTGTGCAGTCTACTTAACGTGTTACAGAAAACACCACATGTAAACTCACATCAATCATATACACAATATACAATCATAGATACACACACATTTATGTATAATGCAAACTATGTATTCATAAAACGAATATACTTTTGAAAACATTATAATTCATAAAATATTGTTCATTTAAAACGTATCCTTTAAAAGATTTTGGGCTCCTGTATCAATACTGTGTGCACCACCTAAGACTTGCCGAGAGGATCAATCCCGAACCAAGCCCCAAGTAAAACACATTCTAGTTGTCACTCAAACTCCCAAGTAAATAGCAGATGCGACAATCACGTAAGGAAGTTAGCAAACTGCAAGAATGCCCTCATATATATTGAGGTTGGTACGACACAAAAATCATAAAACCTTTTCATTGATTAAAAACTTTCCTACCTTATTCTTATTTTTAAAATGCTCAAATCTAATTACATGGTGAGCAAAACATTGTTCAAGGTATATTATGAAATTTCTTCAAATTTGGTCATGTATCATGTATGAACAACAAATATGATGTCAACTTAGAACACATATATATTTCATGCATACATATATTTTGATATTCATAATATCATAATTCTATAACATATAGGCACATATTTAATATAGCCATTTAACACTTCTCAATAATCACCATTTATCCTTCATACTTATTCTTTTTAATTGTTCTATTTATGCTATAAAATCACAACAAGACATTTATTAATATAGTAATCATCTAATAAGTTACCTTAAGTCAAAATTCATCTTCTAGACTTTTTATACTTGTCTATTCCTTTCGTGTGATTACTACATAATTCAATTATAACTTCTCTTTCTTACTCAACCTCTTACAAATTCAATAATTAATGCATGAAAACATGTTGCACATAAACTTGTTACTTCACATAAAACAAATTAGGTACACTGCATGTATAATTTCATAAATCGGTTTTGTTTCATGTTGTAGGTGATGTTTGTACTTACCTTTTTTATGGGCTCCATTAGTCCAAAACCTCTATCCCACGAAATGTAACCTAAATACATAGAGTATACATGGTTAAAATCTATTCACTAATTCCAAATTCGGGAATGACTTACACCCATTAAATTTGGCAATTAAACATCGCCATTATACTTATAATCTAAGTCGTATAAGAACTAGTTTTTAAAATATAATTGTTTGGTTTCCCATTTTAACTTAAAATTTCCAAAACAATTCATTCCTTTCATTTAAAACTTAGATTTAAACTGTTACCTTATTTCTTGTTCATAAAATCCATCAATTGATTCATTTTAACATGTTTAAAAATTGATTTTCATAAAACAAAACATATTGGTCCACTGTTGAGCAGTCTGTCTTTCGAACCCTATAACATGAATTATATCCAGTGGTTTGTTCTGATATTTTGACAGGACAAACTAGACTTAAATAGCTTTCCAACAAGCTTTGGTAGACTAAATTCAGAGGTCATATGCAATCATTGCATGAAAAATTGGTTGCTGAAATTGTCCTAGGCAGAAACTTATACTCATAATTCTATACTAGGACTCACAAATTTCACATGCATGCATATAAATTCCAATAAAATGTATATCCCTTTCATTCAACATCAGGTCTTAGCAATTGAGTAATAGAACTTTACCCAAAGTCTTAGAGAAGCTTGGATTTGATTGCTCCTTCAATCGGTTAGGTTGAGTCCAAGACCATCCCCTTAATCAAGCTTCAATTTGATTCCAAAAAATCTCGAAGAAATCGGACCATAAGAGCAAGAACAAAGGAAGTTGTTCTGGGCATTCTTGGTTGGCAAGGAAGAGAGAAATGAGGTGGAGTTTAGGGAGTGCTCCAGCAGTAACCTCCCATCTGTTCAATTTGATCTATATATAGAGAGCTTAAGCTTGATTAATTATATTAAGTTTGGCTCTTATTGGTTGATTTGTAGGTAGTGGGAGACAAAGATAAGGTTAACCCCTACATACATTGGCCACTTGAGTCAGTTGTGGCCTTAGAAGGGGACACTTGGATTTCCACTTTCTTTTTCCATTGGATATAATGTCCAAACTTGTGGGAAGGGAACTACATAACACTCAAATGAGAAGCTTATTGCTGAGTTGTTGAATGACACATGTTGGCCGAGAAACTTAATCCAACATGGAGGATGTCTCGGCTCTATGTTAAGCTTATGGGGTTACTATACTTGTGGCAGGAAGAAAAGACTTTCTTGAGCCAAACTTAGTCTAACCACCTTCATGAACTATCTGGAAGATCTTAGGGGCTCTGGGATCACATTGGCCGAGTGGTGAAAGTAGCCTGGATGGTTACTTGGTTCTAGAATATCCGGATGGATAGCCTTAGCCTAACGGCTTAGTTTATTTGGGAACTTGAGGCTGGCCGAAAGACATGGTTTGCTTGCTAAAAGGCCAGGGTGTAGTCGGGAGACATATGTCTCATCTGGAAGCCTTGAGTCTATATTGGCTTGTTATGGTATGGTCTGAAAGTCTTATGGGGCTTGGTTTGTGTTCAGGCATCCTTGGTCAAGATAAAGGCTTATTCTAAGTGGGGACTTGGCCACATGTAGGGGCATACCCGAGATGGCTTGATGAGCTAGAAGGGTTAGTTCTATTCAGGGGTATTGAATTGGCTGGAAGGCTTAGTTAGTGCCAGAAGCATTCATGGGTGCTGGTTCATGTTCGGGCATTCCTGGCCAAGAGCCTTGGGCTTGGTCGGGACAAAGGCTTAGGCCGAATGGGGGGGGGGGGTTTGCCAAATGTGGTGCATGCCCGGGATGAGCTTGGTGGGCCAGAAGAGTTGGTTGAGTGGCAAGTGGGGCTCGTATATCTAGAAAACTCCCTATGCCCATGCTTTGGTACCCGGGGTGTGCTAGTATAGCGGGATAGCCTCATGACCAGTCGGATGTCCGTGTGGCATGTGCTTGTCTTGCACCGAGTGACTTGTTGTGCTCGGAAACGTGTACAATTGCTGGTCCGGATGGCCCTTATACCGCATTCGTCCAGAAGTTGCTCATAGGGTGTTAACTTCTTTGCCTGGGCTGGGTGATTAGCCCGAATGGCTTCTCCATGTGATCCTTGCATCCTTATGAGCCCACAAACACACCATCTGCATGGCTTGAGCCATGCTGCCGGGATGGCCTTACAGCTAGCATGCTTTCTCTTTGGTTGAGCCTAGGCCGACCGAATGCTTTGTATACTACATGGACTGGCCGAATGGCCTTACAGAGTGGCATCATGGCCCGGGTGGCTTGTCCTTGGATGGTTGGCTCGGTAGGAAACCTGGTCGGATGCCCTAGGCTGGCCAATCGTGGCCGAGACCCTTTCTTTGTATTCTTTTTCACCCTTTTCAATTTCCTTTATAATTTTAAGCCTCCAAAAAAAAGTGACTATTAAGACTATTTAACATTCCCTCTTTTATTTCTATTTTCTATAATTTAAGTCATATTTAATGCTTATTTCATATCACTTAATTCCAATTAATTTCACATTTAATTTCTCCAAATGTTACGATAAATTAATTCTTTAATATCCTTATATGAATTTTTTTAACTTTTCAATAATTGATAATTTAATTATCCTTAACTCCTCATTTAGTCTTAACAATTTCTCTAATAAGGGGCTTGAATTTTTTGGGGTTTCACACCTGGATTCGACTCAAATTTTTCAAGTCAATTCCAGGTTGACCTAATTTCAACCCTAACCTAAAATTTTCTAGTCGGTTTTGAGTCATGTCATCAAGTCATGATCCAAATTGCCAGCCCTAAATTCTATCATATTTCTATATATCACTATTCAAGAATTCGATCGATCTTCACTTTCTCAACGTATACACTACAAATTCTCAATTTCAATTCCATGTTTTTAGGTACTAAGACACCTCTAAATTACATCCTTTGACATTTGATAAAATTATTGTGGTGATAGATTACCCTCACATTCTTACATTTTGGATAAAGGAATGAGTTATTAGATGAATTATGAGAAATAACTTGTCGAACAAAACGTGAGGACAAAGCTTATAACCGTATCATATGTCAAGATCAATGTGCATAGAAGGAATCTCTGAAACTAGCATATAATCACATCACCCTAACTTTGTGGCTTATGAAAGAGACAATGCTTATAAGCCGTAGTCTTGGCTACTGATGCCGCAAAAGAGGAGGTTACTTTCTTTTTTGCCTATTCCAAACTATTTTTAAGGGCTTATTAGGTGACAGAGTTGAGAAATTTATCATTTCTGACCATAGACCACATATATAACTAGAATATGAAAGAGAAAGAAAACAAAAACTTACTCAGGAGATTGGAAGAACATAAACCATTTGCGCTTTATATATAGGATGAAAGATTTCATAAAATTACACTTACAAATCACCCTTTAAAGTAAGCTAATTTGAATTTATTGAACCTAATAAATACTAACATACCAATCAAATTGACTCCTTGATTAATGTTATAAACTCATATTTCCACAATTCAACAACTACCCATATCCATCAAAGAGAATTGCCAATTCTGATTTATTTCTTAATATGTGATTATTGATATTCCTACCCTTACACTTCGTGGTGTGAAGAGGCAAATGGATAACACATAAAGGCTACAGAAATGGCAACAAATGACCCTTTTGTTGATGCAATTTTTTTGCTCAACACCGGAAAAATTAGGCCGCTAGGGGATCCAGGCAAGTCGTTAGCTTCATTGTTCACCTAGAGTGTGTTTGTTATCTTACAAATTAGAAAACTCGTAAGTGGCCGAAGGGGATTTCTTCGAGAACACTCTTGTGCTTAAGTTAATGTCTGGCTCAATAAAGCAAAATGACAGTCTCTTAGTAAGAAGTGTTTGCATAACTTTTGTGAAAAAAATGGTGAGGTTTTTTATAGTGATCAGAGGGAATTATTGTCATCAGTTGGCGCATTTAATGCATATCTTCACTAATTAGGAAGATCTTCGCCCTCTTAATTCGTTTGAAATTTGACGGAGAAGATCAGGGAATTAATTAAAGGACCTCTTTAATTTAAGGGATTCTTGTTAATTCCTCACGATTTGTCTTATTTTTAGGTGCCTCCTAGTCATTGGATTATTGCAGAAGAAATGAGCTAAGCTCTACCGAGCTCGTCGTAATATTCTCAATTATATGGCTTGTGGACGGTAATTGTAGTAAAATACCTACTCGGAGCCGCCTAGCCGTCTGATTAGTAGTAGGGAAAAAATCCCTTGAACACCTTTGCCACTGTCTTTTCTACTTGACAGCTTCATTGATTTTGTTCAATATTCTAATTATCAATATCCCCAAAAAAAAAAAAAAAAAAAAAAGAAGACCAAAACATCCTCATGTTCAAGCCAAGCCCACTTGATACTAAAAATACAATCAATCTTCTATTCAAAACACATGGAAATTAAGCGAAAAATTAGTTATATATGTAATAGCTAGAGATATATAGGAAATATAGGAAACTTCCTATGAATAGCAATGGATTAAAATCTAATTGTAATGGATATACGCAATATCAGCTTGAATATAGTTAATTGATCAATTTTTTTCTTTAAAATGGTAAAAGAGAAGTTAGAATAATACTTTATTTCCTAGCCTCTCCACATTTGGAAATAAAAGATGTGGATATATGACAATAAACCATAGACTCTCAAGTAAAACATCCGAAGATTTCTCCAATTCTCTCATAATTTAAGCGCAGTTTCTTATATAAACAACCATTTCCAATCCAAAACCAAAATAGTTTCAAAATTGAAAACTACAATTTTTTTTCTTTCAAATCATGACAGGAAAGTTATCAACACCAAGGATGGCGATTGTCGTTCGAGCCACTTTACTAACAATAGTCCTCTTAAACGACATTGTTTTCGCCGACGACAAGAAGCCGATACCGGAAGCTAAGGAGGAAATAAACAACTGGTTTAACAAGAACGTGAAGCCCTTCAAAGATAGCAAGTCCACGCTCGACGCGGAGTTGGTGAAGGCGGAGCAAGATAGCAAAGTTGTCAAGGTGTGTAAAAAAGGGAAGGGAGATTTTACAACCATCGCCGATGCTATTAAGAGCGTCCCCGACGACAACAAAAAGCGTGTGGTTATTAGTATTGAGCCTGGGGATTATATCGAGAAGATCACAATTGAGAATAAAAAGCCGTTTGTTACTTTGTACGGCACAGATCCTCTGAAAATGCCAACGTTGTCATATGCCGGGACTAATGCTCAATATGGAACTGTTGATAGTGCCACTTTGATTGTCAAAGCTGATTATTTCACCGCTGTCAATCTTATTATTAAGGTATAAGTACATGCATCATTCGTTTAATTAGATATTTTTTTAAGCCTTAAACAACCAAATGTTATTATTTATTGGTAATTCTGTTTAAAATTGTCTTGTAGTTTTGGAGTTTTCTGGATAAATGTCAATAAATAAGAACATTAGAGGGTTTTATGATTTTAAATAGGAGGGAACGTGCAAAACCAAACAAACGATTATGGGTATTTGAGCAAATTAGTCTTTTTTTTTTTTTTTTATGTTATTGTCAAATATATTAGAAATATACAATTATATTTTGTAATATATTTTTGTTTAAAAGATATAATAGATTTTATATTGAATATAATATGATTTTTCGTAAAATAGGTAATTGGAAAAAGAATGGGTTGTTTGATATTTTGAAAATTCGGGGTTGTTTGGTTTGCGGCTTGTCAAAATAAAGATATTTGAGAAATATATTCAAAAATTATCGAAATATATATATATATATATATCGGATTGATACCTTATTTCTAATTAAGTCTTAAAAATTCGAATCAATTTCTCTTTGAATATTACAATAAGAAGAAATTGCATATTCTCCTCTTTTTCTTATATCTAATTGTATATTTTTTTTTTTTACTCAGAATTCTGCACCGAAGCCAGATCCGTTCAAGCAGGAGGGAGCTCAGGCAGTAGCATTGAGGATTTCAGGGAACAAAACAGCCTTTTATAATAGCAGAGTTTATGGATTTCAGGACACCCTTTTGGATGACAGAGGCTTTCACTTCTTCAAAGACTGTTATGTTGAGGGCTCTGTTGATTTCTTATGGGGAAGTGGAACATCCTTATACTTGGTATGTCAAAATATTATTAACACCCCTATATTATTTATTAAAAAATATATATCATATACTTATGATCATAATAAAAATATATCTTTCATGCTTATTCAACATTATGATTTGACTATATTTCATATTAAAAGATGTTTGTCACTCCTAATAATATATGTTATATTGATATGTACTGGTGTAGAACACTGAGTTGCATGTGTTGGGAGGAAGTTGGGGATTTACAGTGATCGCAGCACAAGCAAGGGAAAACGACAATGAAAAAACAGGATTCTCATTTGTGCATTGCTCCATAACTGGAACTGGTAATAACACATATTTAGGGAGAGCTTGGAAGTCCAGACCTCGTGTGGTTTATGCCTACACCAACATGACCAGAGTTGTCACGCCTCAGGGATGGTATGATAATAACCTCCCTGAACGCGACAAGTAAGTTCGTTACTATTTTATATGCTAACTGCTCTCAAAATTCGAGTCTAAAATTTTTTCTTTTTTGACAATTTGCAGCACTGTTTTCTTCGGAGAGTTCAAGAGTACGGGCCCAGGGGCAACTCCGTCAAAACGAGTGAAATACGCGAAGAAATTGAGCCAGGATCAAGTCCAACCTTTCATCTCTCTTGGATACATTCAGGGTTCCAAATGGCTCCTTCCTCCTCCTACTGACCCAAAGGTGTGTAAATTCAAGACCACAAGATATAGTATAACGATATATTTTCAAAGTACCAATGAAAATTAAAATCACTATCTAACAATCCTTCTTCCTTTTTTAAGAAATTGTTTTTGTGATTTCTTGTAGGCTTCAAAGGCATCCGGGTCGAGAAAACTGAAGCAGATAGTGAATTAAGCAGGAAAAGGAAGCACTTCCATGTTTTTGCCTACACATTATGTACAAGTAAAAATATAGCCACATAGGTTTTAGGATTTAAGCTATGTTTAGCTAGAAATCCTAGAATGTTTAAGTGCCACGCAAGGAGAAGCCTTTGTCGTGTTTTTAGCTTTTATTTACATATGAATGTGAAAAAAAATTAGCACTTCAGATTAGTGTATGTAATATTGATTATTATTGAGTTATATGACAAGCTTATAGCATGTTTTTACATACTGGTGTTTTAAATCCCAAACGGTATACACTGGTGTTTCTTGCTTATATCCTAGGCAATCTAACCCTTTTTTAATGTGATGAGTATTAATTCAACTATGCAACAAAAATGTGAGTTCTATTATTTATGTTGGAGCATATGATTATTCTGAAGCTATATCAATCATAAATTTCTGTATTTGAGTTTCACAAGGTTTGTAGAAAAATAAGCAGGAGATAGAGGAGAACGAAAAACATTCATTGGCGCAATCACTCAGTTAAAGTATTAACAATTTCAACGAGGCATAAAACATTTGATAATGGAAATTGAAGTTTCTAAATCCTTGCCAAAGAATTTTTGTTCTCGAAAAAAATGTATACACTGAAGATCGCACCTTCATACGGGTGGAAGTCTCGTGATGAAGCGATGGTATGGTTTCATTCACTCGTATCAGCAGAAACCAGTTCATATAATGAACCACTCTTTGAAGACAAGATCACAGAAAACTTCCATCTCCCTGTCGGAATCTTGATTCACTCACAACATTGCAAGAGTAACAAACTTTCACCGGATGTACTCTATTCCATGTAAACACTTCAATCGAATGGCTTTGTGAACCCGTTCTGATCCTCATTGAACCTGATTCTTTCTGTAAGGGAACTGAAGAACCTGATCCGCCTTGGTCAGAAGAATCTAAAGTCCTCTCTGTTCCGATGCTCCTCCAATTCAACATCTCTCATTCCAATGACATGATCCTTTGCCCAATAGAGGAGGTCTTGTTGAACTAGAAACTTCAACTTGCCCATTTGCACTACTTGGTAATGGAGAAAAACCAGCTTGAATGTGGATAACAGGAACTAATTGCTCTTGTAGGAAAGTAGAGCTCCTCCTTGACAAAATTTACCTAGATTCCTTTATGGCTACCTTCTTGTATTCATCTCTAAAATGCACCAGAAACTGGTGAATGCCAGGATTTGCTACGCTCTCATCGACAACCATGCAATAAACATATCCCTCTTCAATTACAAATCCAAAGGTCCTCTCTGCAATTGTCTCAAAATACCACCAATGAAAAGGAAAAGCATAATAATGCTAAATTCTCAACTTCATGTTCTCCACCTCCATATGCATAAATAATCAGGTTTCCCCTCGCTACACTACAATAAAAGACAGTATTAACAATCAAAAGTTGACAGTAACATCAAAAGAGAAAATAAATCAAACTGATATTTTGACTTCCCGGCTTAAAAAATGCACCTTATAAGTTGAAATCAAGGCTCTGAAGGCCTTAATCAGTCGAGATTTGTGCTACAAGTCCTTAATCAAGGGGATAATGATCAAATGCAGTATAATAAACTCCTGGGCTACAAGTCAATAATGGCTCCACAGCAAACTATTCAAAGGCAAGAATGAAGTCCCAGGGCACAACCACTGCTCTTCAGGTAACGCCCTCTGCTAAAAATGTAAAGAGATTTTAATCAAACACATCAAATCACATCAACTAAAGTTTTGAGTCAACAAAAATGGAAGGTTTTGATCAAAACACCCAATTAGCGTTTTGAAGATTGCCGTGTAAAACCCGTCATAAACCTTGAAATTAGGGTGTTAAGCTTGATTTCAAGACCCTGCTGCAAGAAACTTGGAAGTTTCATCGTCATCCACTCTTATGTTGTCAGCAAACCATCTCAAAACAGTATAGATTTCATCACTCTGGCTGTGATTCTTGTCGCCCCTAACAAAGACATGAACTTTGCTTCTGATCTCAATCCAACTACAACCTGGAACTCTCTTCAATCCCTTTTCTTTCATTTCTCTTCGAATTGTTGAAACGCTCTGCCATCTTTCTGCCACAGAATGTGCATTTGACAACATAACATATGATGACACATCTTCCGGATCCAAGGCCTGGATTTTTCTTGCCGCTAATTCCCCCAAAACAGTCTTTGAGTGGATCAAGCAGCCACCAAGCAATGCTTTCCAAAACCCAATTCCCGGATGAAATGGCAAATCCTCAATGAACTCCTCAGCTTCTCTGAAACGCCCCGAGCGAGAGAGCAGATCAACCACACAAGCATAGTGCTCTGGCTTTAGCAAGCTGGGGTTCTCCACTCTTGCTCTGTTAAAGTACGAATAGCCCTCATCAACTAGACCAGCATGATTACATGCCCATAATAAACCGAGGATTGTGACACCATTTGGTCGAATACCCGATACTAACATTCGTTCGTAAAAGTTTATAGCTTCGAGTCCTCTGCCATGTTGAGCGCAAGCACAAATCACAGCATTCCAAGAAACAGTATTTTTTTCCTCAAGTTTATCGAAAACCAAGATAGTATCTTCCATGCTTCCACATTTTGCATACAAGCTCACAAGAGAATTGCCCACAAATGTATTGGGCTTTCCCAAAAACTTAAGAGCACAGCCATGAAAGCTTCTCCCCATTCCAAGAGCTGCAATATTGGCTGCCGCACTTATTGCACAAGGAAAAGTAGAATCGTTAGGCACCACCCCTTGTCTAAGCATCTCAATGAACAGATTCACAGCCTCTTCGTTGTGACCTGTCTGGTTGTACCCTCCAATCATAGCATTCCAAGAAACAATGTTCCGATCCGGCATTGATCGAAACAGCTGAACAGCATCTTCAATCCTCTCATTTTTCAGGTACCCACATATCAAAGTGGTGTAAGAAACAACATTTGGAATTGGGATATCTTCAAAAGCTTTTCGCGCATCCTCGATGGTACTCAACTTTGTGTACAAATCCAAAAGGGCACTTCCCACAAAGATGTTTCTATGGAAACTAGTCTTTGTTGCACAAGCATGGATTTGCTTGCCCACACAAATGTCTCGCCGCGCAGTGGATGATTGAATTACAGTGCCAAATGTAAACTCGTTGGGTCTGATACTCGAAGCAAGCATTGTAGAAAAATGGTAGATGGCCTCTCCATGACGGTTCCCCCTAACAAGCTGGCCAATGATGGCTGTAGCCGATACCACGTTTAAGTCAGACATATGATCGAACAGGTGGTGGGCATTCGAGGATTTGTTCGATATAGAGCCAACATAAACAAATTTTGATAGGATAGGGGAGGTTGCTAGTTTTCTGAAATGGGATAAACAAGTAGTAGGAATCAAACCCAGAACACAGCTTGAACAAGAACTGGATACGAAGGCCACTCTAGAGAGTAGAGAGAGACGAGTGCCTATCATCGGCACTATTATGTTCATAGAGCCTAAAAAGGGTAAGGGTAATCATAAGATTGCTCCATATTTGTATGTTGAAATGGTAAATTTGTACGGAGATTAAAAATTACAAATAAACA
>WUAT03194479.1:0-11715 GCA_010015005.3 Ulmus americana | reverse complement strand
ATTTTTTGAATAAAATATTATCTCCCTTCTCCATTTTTATAATAAAATATTATATCTCGCTATTATATTATTATTAAATTTCGTAAATCCAGTAATCTTATTTACAATATTCTAAACCAAATAAAATTACTATTTTTAATATTTTATTTATAATATTATAGAATGTTTTAATTTTCTAAATAAACAGTGCCCAGGTATAGGATTTCAAGAAACTTTATGGCTTAGTTCAACAAAAAAAAAACAAAAAAACTTTTAGGGCGGCTTACATGCGCTAATTTCTCTCAGTATAATTGCTCTAAGAATAACGACACATCTTCTTGGTCCAGTTTGGGTTTAAAATTCAAATAATAAAGTTTTGAAAATCCATCCCCACGCAAATTCCTAAAAAAAACTCCATGAAATAAAAATAGCACTCTTTAAAAAGTTCAAGCAACAGTTTCCTACATCCTAGTGTCTCAGCAACCGTTGGATGAGGTTGATCCAACGGTCGAGAAGTAACAATCATGTCGCCTAGCAAATCATTATTAGCTCACTTCCTAATAGTTTAATATTTTGAAATAAACTTATAAAATAACATACTCAATTGAAATCGTACTTATTACTCCAATTATGCATGAAAATTATATGCCAAGAAGAAACCTTACATTAAACTGTTAGCAAAAATGGTTGGATCCCAAATGGTAAAAAGTCCTATGATCTATCACTAATCATCAACATTGAACCCAATGGAAGTTTCATCCTACTTATTATTAGTACACAAGGAAACTTCCTCTTTGACTTCTTCTCCTCTGTCACTATAAATCTTTAATCCTTATGGAACCTCGACCAATCAACACTAATATAGATCTTAATTTCTTCACAAGAAATGGGCAAAGGCCCCGGATTATACTTCGATATAGGCAAGAAAGCCAGAGGTTAGCCTAGCCTTTTTCTTCTCTTCGTTTTGTTCTTGTTTTTCTTTACTATTTTGCTTGATTTGACATATAATTTTTTTTCTGGTTTTGTTTAGATGTTCTCTATAAGGATTTTGATCAAAAACCAACATTTCATCTAATAAACTACCGAGCCTGCGACTGGAGCTTTGATCTCTCCTGTAAAAGTAAATCTTCCCCTTAATCTGTTCGTGATGTAGTTCAGGTTTTACTTTCCAATTTCTTTTTTTTTTTTTTTTTTTTTTCTTTAGTTGAAATTGTGTGATGATCTCTTAAATTATGAGACACATACATAACCTCATTTCTTAACTTGTGAGAATGGATATAATATAATGTGTATATATATATATATATACTTTTTTCTTTTTTTTTTGCTCTGTTGTTTGCTCATTAGCTTGATTTTCTATAATTATTGCAGTTCAAGAGATATTGCCTGGACTCAGCGCCCTTGTTAGCCTTATCCTTCCAAATGCTGCTAAGGTATAATAATAATAATTAATTTTTGTGACCAAGATTTTTACTCATAATGGTTCTAAGTTAAACTTTTAATGAAAAATCTGATATGGATAGCCTGAAATTTATGATTTTAGTATAAAATACCTCCATGTTTAAATAATATCATGATGGCTTATGATATTTCATTTTCTGGGGAAAAAGGACCTAAGGTCAACACAAAGGTTAATTTTGATGAGTAAAATGTAGTATCATAATTTTGACTTGTTGGCTCAAATGCTTCCCTAAAATTTGCACGAATTTTCATGTTGCACCTAAAATTGAAAATTAGCTCAAATATCTTCCCGAAGTTCTTGTTCATTAACATTTGTAAGAAAGGTACCGCAAAAGTTTTGACGAATTTGCACAATTACTTATCAAGACTTTTCTGTTAATTTAGACACTATATTATGCTAGAATATCAGAATTACAAGTTGTAAAATTTGGTGTAACAGGTGGAATCCCAATACATACATGATTATTTTGGGATAACAGGAGGATTTGGACTACAAGAAGACCCCATTATTGGAGGATACAATCCCACCCTAAACTTCTCGAGTGTGATAGGAGGTGTTGGTTTTGCCTTTGGAAGTGAATTTGGGTTTGACATACCTACAAGGACGCTTTACAAGTTCAGCCATGGCTTTACCTTCGATACTGATGATCTTGTAGCTTCTTTCTCCTTGTGAGTGTGAGAAGTGCTTTTTATTGTTCTATTACAATTATTAGCTTTTCTAACATGTCATGGAACTTTTTCACTAAAATAATCACAAATTGGTATTGAGAAGCTTAATTAAATTCTAGGCTAGCTGTGTGTGGGCATCTAGAGTTTTAAATGGGGTGTCGTGTATTAAGAAATTGGTGGGATTTTAAGAAATTGAATTATATTTCAATTTGTTCGACAAAAGAATCATATGTCAAAATTAATTGATTTTCTTCTTCTTCTTAAAATGACACGAATACTCGTACGTTGGTAGAAACCACAATTTCAAACTAACAAGATTGATGCTATTAAAAAACCAAAAATAAATAAATTATATAGCTTACTTTTTGTTCAACAAATCAAAATACGAGACATCATTTTGATATTATTCAAACCTCAGCGTTCGTTTTTACAAAACCTATTTCAGGTAAGCTAAGTTAGTTTGTCCTTCTAATTTTTTGCAGGGACAAGCTAGACACTCTGAAAGCTTCATGTTACTATGCAGTGAACAAAGTTTCAAACACAGGCATAGCAGCAGAGATGAAACATTCGTTTTCGACGAAGGAGACAACATTCTCTATTGGTGCCGAACACGCTATGTTTCCCTTCACAGTGTTGAAGGGCAAAATAAATTCACATGGAAAGGTTGCCGCTGTTGTTCAGCAAAACATGTGGGATAAGTTTTTTATGACTCTTGGTGGAGAAGTGGATTTCATGGACTCAAGAAGGATCCCTAATCTTGGACTCTCTATGGCTTTCAGAGTCTAAACAAAACAGAAAGAAGTAGAAATTGATGTTGTTGAGAAGTTAAGTATTTTTGCCTTTATTCCTTGCCCACCAACCTTGTCTTTGGTGAGAAGTACTCTATTCTATAGCTATAAGTGAGACGTCATTACCACAAGAAAGAGAGGAGAGAGAAAGGGGGGACATTAGTAAAAGAGAAAGCATTCCTAATGTAATAGTATAATGATAATGAAAGTTGGTGGTAGCTTTGCTTGTTTTATATGGTAAATATGAAGTTCAAGGGTGTGATTTTTTACTATTAAATTTAAACTTTTCAATTTATTTAAGTACCTCGATAAATAGTATCATAGTCATACCCTAGATTTAGTCATGCAAATGAATTTTCGTTCGTAACTGTCAAATCGAATGAAAACGTGATGAGACTTTTTCTATTGCAATGGATGAAAAGATCCATAATGTTAAGCTCTCAAAATGGGTCGTGCTCCATCAAATGCCCTAAAATGGTAGTAGAGTGACATCGCTTCATCATGGGATTTTTTTGGTTTGAAGAAAATCGATGGAAACATGATTACTTGATAAAGATTTCAGCTCATTATAATTCTTTGTTTAAGGGACATTGTTGGGTGTGTGAACCTAGTCTCTAACAAAATAAAAGTTTATTTTTCTAACTATTCAGACTTCGAATTTCAATATTAAAAGTGGCCGTGTCTATTACTAAGCTATGGTTTGACCTAATTTTTACCTTACATTGTTACCCAAGTTTGTATTAAGCAAAGAAGTGAGCAAATCACAAAGCAAAAGACTTCTTTTAAGAACAAAAGAGAAAGTAGAGGCATTTTATCAGTGTAACAAACAATGCATGTGGTGGAAAATGCAAACAATTTTTGTTTTTGTTTTTTTTTTTTTTTTTTTTTTGTATCACCCAATCTCCAATGTCAAGTACCCAAGTTCGAATCCAACCATTTTGAAACATGATTACAATAGATGCTCTTGTAGTTTCCTATGTTAAACAAAGGATAGCAACTAACAAGATTTTTATAAGGAAAGTGACTTCATAGCTTCAATAAGGTTTCATTGAACTAAGATGGACATAAACACACTTCTAAAGGGTACAGCATAAAGATTCGAGTATTTAACATAGTCTTATTTTCCTCTTTATAAACACACCTTAAGTCATATAAACATGGACATAAGAGCAAACCTTTAGTTATATAAACACACTTATGAAGGACAGCATAAAGATTCGAGTATTCAACATTATACTGAACTTGAATCTTCAATGCTCATCTAAACATTGCAATATGAACAAATTTCAAGAAGAAGAAAACTAAAAACTCTGTTTATCGTTGATAAAATAAAGAGGGAGAGAAAACCACCCTGCACAAAAAACACCACCATGCATGGAAAGAAGCTTTTCGGAAACACTGCAATTACTGGTGAGAAACCTGACCCTGGAGAAGACCATCGCGGATTTGAGAAGCTACGTCACGAACAGCACCAGGTCCATGGGGTATGAAGACAGCAGAAGATTTGGAGGAAGCACCTATCTCCTTCATGGTATCAAAATACTGAGTAACGAGCACCATGTCCATGACATCCTTTGCTGTGGTCCCCGGAACATTAACAGAGAAACCCAGAACACTATCGCGAAGTCCATCAACAATTGCTTGCCTCTGGCGAGCAATACCAAGCCCAGAGAGATACTTAGACTCGGCTTCTCCTTCAGCACGCTTAATTTGCAAAATCTTCTCAGCCTCTGCCTTCTCATTGGCAGCCACCCTCATCCTTGCAGCTGAGAAAATATATAATGGTTAGAAAAATGACTCGGGATATCTCTATATGAAAACTGAGACCATCTTAAAAGCCACAAATATTGTCTTCCAGCTAAATAATACAAGTTGATGAACTATACCAGCGTTAATCTCATTCATTGCTCGCTTAACATGCTCATCTGGCTCTATATCAACAATAAGTGTTTGTACAATCTCATACCCATAAGCCGACATAGCCTGTAAGCAAGTTTGGAGGAATAGAATCAGTATTACAATCAAAGTATAATTAAAAAGTCCATGGTTTTCAGTCTCTGAATGTTACCTTCTCAAGTTCTTCTTCCACAGCTTTGGCTATTTCATTTTTCTGCTCAAAAGTATCATCCAGGTTGAGCTTTGGAACACTAGCTCTGATCACTAATATAACAAGCAGGTAAACTTAAGTCAGATAATCAGAAGAAACGTAGAAGAGATCATAAGCCATTTTAAAGTAGGATATTTGGTTTATACCATCAAAAACATAAGCCTGAATTTGGGCCCTCGTGTTGCTAAGCTTGTAGAACGCATCATTTGCTTTGTCTGCCAGGGCACGATATTGAATTGATGCCACGACATTAACAAAGACATTGTCCTGAAGAGAAGAGGAGAACAAACAATCAGTACAGACGCAAAAACAGAGGAATGTGCTTCTAACAATAACTGAGCCACCAAGATATTTCCTTTATCGCATTGTTGTTGTAAAATGCATAACTAGTGACAAGTATCAAACCAATATTAAACAATCTTACTTAAGCATGCTCTTATTCACAGTTATACACTACAAATAATTGATAATATAGCCACTAATGGAGGCAAAAAGGCGAAAATCCACGATGACTCAGGAGGATCACAGGCATACATGTTTAGCATACACAACTAAATGACATCAACTAAATCCACTGATTACATTCTTCTTAGCGACGAAAATTAACAAACCTTTGTCTTGGTCTCACATCTCACGTCCAATTGCTGCAACCGGAGAGAGAGTTGGCCAGCAAGCTGACTTCCAAGAAACCAAGGCAGGCAATGGCATCCTGGCTGAAGTACTTCCTCAAACTTGCCGAATCTCTCCTTTATCGCTACATTTGATTGGTCAACTTGTACGCAACAAAGAGCACTACCCATCTTCTCTTACACCTGGTAATACCAGCAAATTTAGTCCATAATAACAATAAAATTGAACAAGGAAAAGGAAGAAGAAAAGAAAAAAGGAAGAAAAAGGAAAAACAGAAAAGTGATCAGTGACTAATGAACATAACTTCAAAGTTTGAAAAGTACCCAAAACCCACATACTCCAATAATAAACCAAGAAGGTGAGGGGTGTGTGTGTTGTGAAAGAAGGGAATTACAAGACAAAGCAGGTAAACTGGGTACTAAAAGAACACCAAAACATGAACAAAATTTCAACAAGGTTCCTCAAAGAAACTAAGAGAGAGAATTAAACTAAACATGTTATAAGATTGGCCAAAAACCAAACAACAAGCACTTTACTCACCTTACACACAAAGAGGAATAAGAGAAATAGAGAGAAAGAGGAAGTAAGGCACAGCTAATTGTTAACCACAATGGAAGGAGATGAAGACATGATGGCACAAGTCAAGACTTTATATAAAATTCCAAAAGGAGGCGTGGGAAACCTTCCCTTGGTAGAGTACGAGTTAAAGAAAACGATTTTGTATTTTGTATTTTTTTCTTTTTGGTTAATATTCCATTTTTTTATAAGCAATCAAGTAATCAATAGCTAGTCTTGGGTTCTATGTGCAATGAAAAGTCAACAAACTAAATTCCTAGCATGCTTGATGACCCACAATATAGACGAACATACCAAGAAACTTCCTTTTCATATATAAACAAAAGAAAATTTGCAATAGAATCCTTTGAAACTAACGTATTAAAAAAAAGTATTTTTGCAAAATTATTCTGCCATGATCATCCTAAAAAACAACGTCAACAATACAACCTACAGCTAATTTACAGAATAAGATATATGATAAAAAAAATTAGGAGAAAAAAGATAATCACAAAGATTTCTCAACAGGGTATGAAAAAAACTAATTCTTTTGCCGTAATCAAATCTGCTTCTTTAATTATTCAGAAAATTCACTATATATACAATAAACCCAAATAATATCACAGAAAAAAAAAAAGTCAACTACCCAATTGATAATTCAAGAGCCAAAAGCAAAACAACAAGAAACCCATTTGGGAAAAGAGAGTCAAGAACATAAAAACGCGTTCTTTAATGCAAAAACGAAATGAAACCCACATCTGATAACTATCAAAGGAAGGAGAACTACAGAGAAATTGGGCTAACCTCTACTTTTCGAGCAAGAAATTGACCCTTCAAGTCGAAGAAGGAGAGGAACTATTTCGTGTTGTGATTCCTGCGAATAGAAATGGAGTCCACCAGGGAATTGTTTTGGAACCGTGGGCAATTGCAATTGCAATTGATAAATACATTTTGCTTCCCTGTAGTTTGCATTAATTGCAAAAGTACCCTTATTTTCTAATAATCACATTGAAATGTTTATAATTTATATTTATAACAATTTGATACTAAGACATGTGAAATATCCAAAATCTTTCTAATATTTATTACTTATTTTTAATATTCAAATATCTTATCTAAAATTAATTAAAACCTCATAAACATTAATATATCAACTATCATTCCCATTGAAAACATGAATGAGATGTAAATATAATTTGTTGAAGATATTTAAAAATATTATTTATTTTATTTATTAGAGGGTAGCTTAGGAATTTTAAGAAAAATTGTTGATTTTACCAAATTATTGCAAAGTAGAAACCATAAGTAGTCTTTGTGATTATTAAAAAAGGATGATACTTTTTATAATTAATGCAAACTATAGGTACCAAAATATAAATATCCCCAATTGCAATTTGTGTGATTTTCTTATTTTCCGCGCCCGCTGTTTGTATCTGGAATTGGCAATGATTATCTTGAATTAGCAAAATTTACAATAAGATCCCTGATATTGTGTTTATTACGTTTTGTTTTGACTTTTGGGAATAGAAGTTCAACAATCCTTTTAATTTGATAAATAGTTTTTTTTTTCTCCATTTTTTTTTTAATGGGTGAAACTTTTTTTTTTTTTCAAAAGGAAACGTTATTGCATTATTAATAATTTATCGTATAAAAAAGTATGATTACAATGGATTGAGAATCAAACATATTTAGGCATATGTCACCTATTGCAAAAATCCCAAAACCAATCTAGAAAACCACTAAAGCCAGTTCAAAATATTGGCAGATGAGAAAATTATGCACTGTATCAATTTTTTACTTTTTACTTGAATTAATCTTCGTATGTTCATTTTCTTAGGTTTTTATCTAGTTTTCCTTGTACAAATAGATTTTTGCCCCTTCTTTCCTTTTTTCTCCTACTATTTTTTCCCCAACCAACAATAGTGCATTTTCTTCTTAAAACTTATATTTTTCTATTTTTTGTTTTTCTTGAAGTTTTTTTAATAGTGCCTTCTAAAACTAACATTTATAAAATTACAACTCTGGGGATTTAACGTGCACTAGGGTCTCTATGGAAGATACTACCATTCAACAAGGGCATCTAGGAGACCCAAATGGATGTACACAAAACTTCAATACTACATTGGTTATTTCTGACCCTATTCCAATAATGAGAGATTTGATAGAATCGAAATTGAAATTTCAGCAATGAAGAATAGGACAAACCAACCAGTGTATGCGGTGAGACAAATATTAAAAACTTAGATCTAGGTTTGGCGACCATCATCATATAACTAAGTTGTACACTTATTTGACCTAACACTACTACAAAAAATGTAATACAAGATCGCAAAAACGAAGAAGGTAACAAACCCTCTATCTTTCTTTTCTTTTTTTTTTATTTAAAAAAAAAAAAGGAAATAAGGTGGTAGGGTGCGAATTTTCGCGAGGGGTATACGTATGCCCATCGCAAAAAGTAAGTTTTGAGACGGGCATACGTAAACCCCTTGCGAAAAGTCCAACGGTAAGTGGTTGGCGTGCAGGTCACGTGACTTTCCCCGGGGGGTCACGTGACTTTCCCCGTGACCCGTCGCAAAAAGTACCTACACATACGCCAGATCGCGATTTCTCTTCTCATTTCAGCCAAAAACCCCATTTTTTGAGCTTTTCCAGCGATTTCTTGTAAACCCTAAGAAAATTAAAATCCTCTAATTCCATTTTTGTTATAATTAATTAAAAATTAATTAGTAGTAATTATTGAAAAATCGTACATTCGGGAATTATAGAAATAATAATTTAGTTTCGTATCTTCATATACTAACGTTAATTATCGAAATTTCAAAAGTTGATTAATATTGTCAAAAATCCTTTTTGGTAATAACAATGTCAAAATCGAAGTTGAAAAATTATGTATTCAAGGGTTGCTTAATTACGTAAAATGTAATAATTATCGTTAATTTATCAAATTACGAATTTTATATATATTAAATTGAGCTTTAGGAAGTGGGCTTGCCCAAAACAAAATTTTAGAAGAAAAAAAGAAGAAGAAATGGGCATCGGCCCATGTAACAAAAATTAGAAGAAAAAAAATATGTGTGTGGGCTTGTTTATACACACACGTTTAAGTTTTTTTTATATTTAAAAAAATCTATATGTATTGTGCATTGTTTTAAACTAAAACAAAGAAAAACAATTAGAGTATAAGTGATGGTCGGCTAGTTATCGACCTTATCGGTTTCACTATTACGATTTTTAAACCCATACTAATGACGTAACAAGGAAGGATCGCGAACGTGAGGGTTTGAGTAGGTTAAGGAGTGAGTTTTGCTAAAGAAGAAAAACACAGAGAAACCGAGAGTGAGCTCGCGGATTGGACCAAGATCAAGCCGAGATCGGAGGGTTTTTGCTGCAGTTTCGGAGTTTAACGAAGCTTGTGGGTAAGTTAAACTAACCCTTTACTGATCTAAACTCTTAAAATCAGAATTAGAACAATAATGGGATGTCTGTTTTAGAGACAGAAGTTAAAGAGAGAGTGTAATGGTGATTTTTGTTCCGGGTAAACCCACCGATAGTGTTATATACCATCGTGTCCGGAATGGAGAGACGAGACCAATGATGATCTCCGATGTCGGAGAGGTGGCCGAAGGTGGTTTGGCCGGTGTTGCACCTCCAAACTGAGCCGTCTCGTGTGTGAATGGCCGGCAATGGCGGCTGTGACCGGTGGGGAAGCAAGCAGACAAACGGCCAGCGTGGTGAGGGGTGGTCTGAGCTGCTGGCAGGGGCGGGTGGTCGGTGGGTATGGTTGCCTGCGTCACTGTGTGTCATGCGTCGGGGTGCAATGCATTGAGGGAGATGACCCGGTCATCTCCATATATGTATACACTTGCATAAAAAAAAAATGAGATAACATGTGCTGAAACAAATCTTTTTTTTAAAAAAGATAATAAATAATGGAAAGGGCCTTATGGCCCGATGGGATAGAAAGGTAAGGGGAGGGCTTTTGAACCCATTTAGTTGTGTATTAGGATGAGTAAATTAGAAAGGCTTCGACCCTTTTAAATAATAATAATAATAATAAAAGAGATAAAATAAGTAGACAAATAAATCAGAATAAAATAATAATAATAATAAGTAATGAAAATTTAAATAAATGAGAAATGTAGTATTTGATAAATAGTAGATTTTAAGTGTTAAGTTAGGTAATTCCAAATTTTAGTATTAGGGAATGGATAAAATGCCCTAAATTGTAATAATTCTCCAAAACAAAAATGAGAATTTAAAAGTTAAAAAATATCAAACAAATAGAATTTAGTAGAATACAAACAATGAATGAATTTAATTTCAAATTAACATATTCTAATTAAAGAGTTAAATAATTGATAAATTTATAACAATTAAGATATCAAAATTTAAGTTTATAACAAAAGTTTTGGAAAATAAATTAATTAAGGAAAATTAGTATCTAAGTTGAGCGATAGTGACGAGAATATACCGGTAATGGGAATTAGAAAATTCTCGATAGAATTTAGAAATCACTAATTTAAAATATAATTAAATTAGTGATTAAAGTTTATTAACAGAGTTTATACATACTCTAGTGAGATTTTAGAAAATGTGATGAAAATATTCTAATGTGTATATTTTAAACAGGACAGCAAACTTTTCAGTAGTAAAGTTTGGATATTAGCGATCAAAACTGTAAGTACAATCTCACTTACAGCACAAATATTTTTAAAGTGCTTTTTGGAATTGAATGTGTGTCTCACCTGAGAGACACCTGAGTTATGTTGAGAAATGATAGAGTTATACTTGAATTACTCTAGGATGTGATTGAATGCGTTTGCGATCTGGTGAAGAATTACGTGCATAAAATTCGTATTTCTGGCTATTTTAAGGAGTTTTGCATCATTCATATGCGAAATGTTTGCATCTGAGTAAAAGCTATTATTCAAAGATTTTTGCAAACACAGATATGAGCCTTGTTTTTCATACGGGCTCCAAGAGAAAAGTTTTAAGAAAAGAACAAGTTTTAGTTTAAAAGGTGTCATACCCAGCCTCTCTCTATATATAGCGAGGTTATCACTGTTATGGCTTCAAAGAAAGGTTAAGAGCAAATTTCTCGATTTTCCTTGTGCTTGATAAATGGGGTATGTACACAGAGGGGGTCCACGCACTGATTTTAAAATAAAGGAAAAAAATGTTTTTTTTTTCTTCTTAAAATGAGAATATTCTTGATTGATTGTGATTCATGACTATGTAGTATAAAAATTGTATGTGAGAATTATATTATACTTGCTGAGCTTTCGGTCATGACGTATGTTTATGTTGTAAGAAATCACAATAAGCAAACGGTGCCCTAATATCATGTTTTGGGCTAGACTGAAGTTGTGCGGTGGCGATGGATAGATGGTATGGGAATTCGCCACGCGAGAACTGTTTTGAATTTCCGCACTTTTATTTCGAGTATTTTAATAGTTTTAAAGTTCCTAATGTAAGTTTTATTATAACTATTATGTATGTAGTTTTGTAAATTCTAAACTTGTGAGT
>WUAT03194258.1:0-11715 GCA_010015005.3 Ulmus americana | reverse complement strand
TAGATTATTCAATGATTAGGGTTGTTTAATAAGCATACATTTACTCAACTATTCTATAAGAAGAAGTAGATGAATTTCAATCCTTAAAATTAAAGTTTCCATGTTAAATATTACAATTAGAACTAAAGAATAAATTAGTTGAAATTTATGTCTAGAGGTGAAGAATGATCCTCAATTACGCTTGTCTTATTATTATTTTTTCTTGATTATATTTGTTTAATTTCAATTGTTTTCACAATCTAAAACTCCCCTTTTTTATTAAATAGTTTTTAATTAATTTAGAATTAATCATCTGCGAAAAAGACCCTTACTTCCGTTATACTCATTTAAACAACATTTATAGGCAAAAGTAAGGTTAAAATTGCTTTTCATTTTGCTTTACATCAAAAGGTTAGAGCTAGTTGAGTTCCATAGGCCAATCAAGCAGCGATGGGAAAAACTCAAGGAGAAATTCCCCTACTTCGACTATTACAACTTGAGGGAAAAACAAACTGATCTAACCATACTGCTAAGAATGACGTGATGTAAGTGTGAGGGTTGTCTTTAAAATGGAAATGGAAGTAAGACACCCATGATCCCAGAGTAGGTCGGCCATAGATGTATGCACGAGAATTACCCTTAGTGAACCAAAACAAAACTCGTGATTCTCCTATGTTCAAGTCTTTTGCCGATATGGCTAAAAGAGTGTCACCAGCAAGAGAAAGCCGAGGAGGAAGCCAAGTAAGAATGTACACATCAAGCAAGGTCACACTAAATTCGTGAACCGGCTAATAAATGTGTGGGATTCTCGATTTCACATGCTCATTAGAGGTATCATGTTCTAGTAGTGTCAGGGAACATGACTATGAGCATAGATTTCTACCAAGGTGGTAACACCCAAATGATCAAACAACTCCTGATGTCGAGGGACTATTTCATTCATCCAGTCTATATAGTCCTTCACAAGAAGGTTGGGTATTCAAAAGGAAAGACGAGATAGAGGAAATTGGTTTATCGCATAAATCAAAGCTAAAGATGTGGACGGAGTTGAAAAATGACCTATCATTGCTGTCGTTCGAGTATCTCTTAGTCTTCAACATTCTCAAAGAGCTGAACACAACCTTTTATGCTGTCCAGAAATTGTAAAATGTAAAGATTTAGATCTAGCAGCCGCTGACAATATTTATCTACTGTATGTCAATGATTGATGGGTGCCATCGCAGGGAAATTGAAGAAATGGTAAGAAGATGTGGATGGTGGAGTCCTTTATGCTAATCTTTACTCTTTGGATTGCACTTGGGTAAGTAAGAGGAGTATGTGGCTTGGTTGTTTCCCAAAAAAGGTGATGGCAGAAAATGATGCTACCAAAAAGAATGGGAGGTTATGGCCAGTCACAAGGTGAAGTTTTATAAGCTGATAAAGGCAAGTATGATGAAGCAAAAAGTGATTTTACCCCCTTCCTATCCTATTTCGTGGAGGAGAAGATAAAGAAATATGGTGAATAGACCGATTTGTCCTTGTCTTTCATTTTACCATGAAAAGGAAGAAGATTGTCAGAAGAGCAAGAAAGTAGATAGAAGAGGAACGAAGTTATCTTTTCTAAAACAAAAAGATGAGAGAGAGAGAGAGAAGAAAAAAGAGAAGAGAGGAGATGTACGGTCAGGGGATCAACATATTTTTCCCAACATGCCCGCGATAGGCTGTTCTTTGCGTCCAAAATATCCTCAGATCATTTGGTTCCCCAAGGAGTCATTCAACACTTAGTCATGTCGAAATCGATATCTTCTGACTAAGCTGAGATCAAGGAGAAAGATGAAAATACCCTTCTAATTACTGGCTCATCAATCATCAGATATATTCCGTGGAATATTCCATGAAAATAGGAGAAGTTGGGCTCACCCCTCTCCTATAAATACCTCTCATAATTCACTTCTCAAGGTAGCTCACAACTCTCTAATCTAAGATGTTCTCTCTGAAAGATTAATCTTCCCTCAATCTAACTTAAGCATTGGAGTTTAATCGGGGAACAACTCCCCCGATTCTTTGACTACCTTTTCTTTTGCAAATAGCTCTCCGGGGAACGTTTTGGACTAACTTGGCTCCAAGTCATCCGCCAGCTTGGAGGGAATAGCCTACACCTGGATGGAATAGCACACGTGGAACACTTTGACCGTTGACCCATTTTTCGACGTTAATAGTTTAGCGCTAGAAAGAGGACTTGTGTTGAAAATATTCACATAGCCCTACTAGCAACTTTCTTAGCTAACAACACTTTCGATTGTCCACTTAAGTTTTTAACATGGTGAGTGAGGTAGAATCAAATGCGAATGGCCGAGGAGGACAGTCCAACGTTGATAAAGCCCCGCCTATTAAGCAAGCTACTCAAAGAAGGAACAGAGCATAATGTGCCCGCGATCGCCCATCGATAAATAGGAATTTCCATATGAATGCAAGCAATCTTGCAAATCTAGACCCTAGCCAGGGAGACAATGCTAAAAATGCTGGAGCTAATGGAAACATGAATGATCACATTAACCAACTTGCTGCTGCCATCACTCAGATGGCTACGTTGCTCACCCAAGTTAATGGGATGCCTATCCCGCTTATGGTGCAGCAACTAGGAGGAGAAATTCCACGTTTGGAAGCTTCTCATCAAAATGAACATCCATTCAAGGATAGATGACGTCGAGCTCCTTCGGTTAGTCACCACGCTGGAAACACTCATAACACTGGTCATGGTCTCGAAGGAAGTTGCCATGAGAATGAAAGGTCACACAATGTGGCCAACAATTCTCAAAACCTATCCCATCAAGGAAGTCATCAACACCAAGACCTATGAGACGATCTAACAGTTGACTTCGTAGCCAGGATATACTTCGGGGGGTACCATTCCCTACCAGTCAATGCCATAGTAAATTACAACTTAATTCAATCTTGAAAAAAATTCATATGTTCAAGCTTGTTCAATTTCATCTATGACCTCACCATGGACGGAACGTCAATCATTCTTAACCATAGCACTTAGTAGGAAACTTAGTTTATCACAACAAAGTTAGCATGTTACGACTCAAGTTTGTCTCTTGGTAGGAAACATCTTTCCATATAAGGGAGCATCTTAGTCAAAAACATCTAAGTTCTACGCTTAGAACCATGGACGGGACATCGATTGTTCCTAACCAAATTGAAAGAGATAAATTTCTTTAAGAATTTTATCTTAAGTCCTGCACTCAGGACTAACATTCTACGCTTAGAATTACTCTACTTTTCTGTTAAAAATCAGGTTTAAAGTGATTTAAAAAAAAATAGTTAAGTCATAAAACCAAGTTTGATACTTGCAAAACTCAACTCTGGAAACAAAAAGAGTTGCAAAAAATTAAACTAGCATTTCACGAAAATGGAAGGAGAAAAACAAACATTCTCTTATAGATGAAAATAAAATGTAGCACGATGCTACTACAAAATTCATAAGCAAAAGGAAAAACGATCACGTAGGATCTCAGCAAGTCCGAAACTAAAAAAGCAATAAAATTCTACTAAGGAAAAGAAGTCCTAAGGAAACGTCAAAGCTAGGAGACTTCATCATCATCACCCTCAATATCCACTATAGGCTCATCAGCAGGGCGTTCCATCCATGCAACAAAGGGCTTAGCCTCAGGAAAACGGAGAAGAATCTGATCCTTGGCCTATAGTTCCCCGCAGTAATTGGCCAAGTTGTAATTTTTCTCCAAATTAGCTATCTTTTTATCCTTCTCGGCTATCTTTTGATCCCTCTCATCAAGTTCACGCCCCCACTTCTTCATAAGATCTTAAGCCTGATAAAAGGATACCTGGAGTTGAGCTTGTGCCTCATCAGATTGGGCACACTTTCCTTCCGCTTCCTGGCACTTTTTCTCAAGGTCTGCTACTTGAGCTCTCAGCTCCTTAATTCAGTCATTCTTCTCCTCGTTCTTCCAAAGTAACTCATCATAGGAGAATTGGATCACCCAGATGCGAATGTAGATCTGTAAAAAAACACAAGGGAAAAATAAATTCTAAGAAAAGAATTATAAATGTACAAAAAGGGGAAAAGCGAAACATACTTGAGCTGCAACGTCCTCAACAAAACAGCATTCGGCGATATCAGGACAGATCACAGTAGCATCACAATTTGCCCCTACAAATTGATGCCTAAAGTGTTCAAGCATTCTATTGTAGTCCTCTTCCATCCTTGGATGAAGAGCCTTGGAAACATTCTCAACCTCTCGCCCTTTGCTGCTAGAAGGTTCTTCAGCTCTTAGGATTTTCATCGATCCCTCCCTATGGCTGCATTTTTTCTTCTTGGATGGACGACTCTCCATCGAAGTCTCAACATGGGACACTTTTTCCTTTGACAAAGGATGACTTTCCCTCAGAATCTCAATTTGGGACACTTCTCCCCCTTCCGCTTGAGGAACGCTTCTTGGGAGCACGGCGGCATCCATAGAGGACATAGCTCTTTTGATTCTCTTCCAATCCTCTGCATCACCTACTTGGGAAGAGTTCATTTTTTTTGTCCCTATAAAGTACAACAAAATTTAGGAAATGCAAAGCTCAACTAGTTCTATAGTAGGAATTTCCTAACAATGATATAACAATAAGGATGGTGTCCCTCCGACTCTCAAGCTCACCCATGCTCTTGGGATCCTCTGAGTTAAATTCTTCTCTAGCCTGTCTTGTGGGACTACTTTCACCTGCTTTGAACTTAAGAGGATAATTAGCGCCTTCCTCCGGTACGATGTTTGTAAGGTTCATTTGGTAAAGGGTCAACTCATCAGTCAACTTGGTCCACTCTCGGCTTTCTTCCTCAACTGTCAAGGCTAGTTTGATCCTCTCCTTTTGCTCTTCAAATTTTTTTACAATGCTCCAGTCCACTTGCCCGTGGATCTCATTGAAAACACACTCATTTGCAGGCAACAACTTTGGGTCAAAATCAACTCTCCAACTTCCTCCTACCCAAAACCAATGACGTCTCAACATCTTATTTGAAGTAGGCACTCCATGGATTATTACTACATCCCTCAAGTAGCTCAAGTAATAGACTCTATAATTCTTGTTAGCACAACCTAGTGATGGATGACTTTTCAAAGCATATATAGAGGCAAGCTTAGCTAAGGAAGGTTCTCCAAGGCGCAACTTCGAGAATAAAAAGAACAAGGCAACTAAGCATCGATATACGTTGAGATTAACTTGGATAGGAGCTAAACCCATGTCATGGAGCATTTTCCTAAAGAAAGATTGGAATGGAAGCCTAAGTCCTAAATAAATTGCATCCATACAAATAGCGACCTCATCCCCTTGCACATTACACGGTCTCTCATCAATCTGTGAAGCCCTCAGAGTAATCGAATCAGGAATTTTAAATTCCGCCTTCAAACTAGTTAACCTCTCTTCAATCACAAAGGATTAAAAGCTTTTTCCCATTATTACTGATTCATCCACATATATATAATTGGCCACCCTCACATTTTCCTCTTTGCCTAGCCCTCTCTTTTTCCTTAAAGGAGGTGAAACAATTGGGTCTTTCCACTTCCTCGCTCCCTCTTCCACATCTTCACTATCAAGTGCTTCAGAATTCCCTAAATCAGGCTCATCCTCAACTATCCCGAATAAAGCCTGCTGAAGAAAAGTAACTTGCTCCTGGATAGAAGGGGATGCCTCAACTCAAGATGAGCTCACTATTTCTCCATGTGAAGATTGCTTAGTTTGGGGACTAGGACTTGCGATTTCCATGCTTAATTCCTCAAAACCACAATTGGAGCTCAAATCGGGACATTTTTCGGGACTCGAATCGGGACTTTCTTGAGAATTTTTATTCTCACTCATGATTAAAAACCCACAAATGCACAGGAAAATATAAAAAAGAGGGAGAGGAAAAGAAAAATTACCCTTGAAACAGAAGGCTTTTAGAGAATTTATCTCTAAGACTTGGAGGCTTCCTTAGCAATGTGCAAAAAGTGAAGGGGAGAACTCTCTTATTTATAGCCTTGAAGGAATACTAATGGGCTCAGATCATTAAAGCCTATTTAATCTAGAAAGATATAAAGATTTAAAATATTTTTTAAATCTTTATCATTTATCTTAGAATGATCTTTTGAAAAAAATAAAAGATTAGAGCTTGAAATAAGGAAAATCAAATTAAACCCTTATTTTTTTTGCTATCTTCTTTATTTTGAAAAAATATCCTAAGGACCAATCCAATAGCTTAGGATCTCTTTAACAGAAAATTTCGAAAATTTTTCCTAAATTGTTGGCTCAGCAATCTAGAAGGCTTCTGATAAAAAATTCAGAATTTCACAAGTAGTTCTTAAATCAACAAAATTGATTCAAGAACTAGGGGGCAACTGTTATGGGAATTTTTATCATGGCTGATCTGGCATCCACATCATCACCTAGGTGGCACTTTTTTTTCCTTGGGCGTCACCAAGTCAAACTAGTTTTGATCATGTTGGACGTCCCGCGGCAGGATGCAAAGTCAAAAGTCAGTCTGAGTTGGGTCCCTGTGAAGGTGGACCCACAATGGTTCGGACAGGCTGGCCCACACCACGTGCCGGGGTGGCTGAGCTGGCCCACACCACGTGCAGGGCTGGTCGAGCTGGCCCACACTAGTACGCGTCCTGCGTGCCTCGTCACGTTCCGCACGTCGCTCATGTCCCACGCACCCGCTCAACGCCCCGCGCGCGTCCAGCCTGCCAAGTTGGCTCGTCCCATTCTCACATCCTCCTTACCAAGCTAGCTCATCCTGTGCGTGCCTAGCTCTGAGCTGGCCTAGCACCCAATGCCAACGCCAACGCCCAGTGCATGGCCCAGCACCCAGCTACTACCTGTTGTCCACTTGCTTGTTGCCCACCTGCCTGCCTGCCTACCTTGCTGCCAACTAAGCCAGACATAGCTAGCTTGGCTCAGCCAGTATGGGCCACAGGCCTTCCAGGGGGGACATCGTGATTTCATTCGTCTTGCTCATTTTTCCAAACTCATGAACCTGGTATTTCATCGAGTCTATCCAACACGCCCACGATAGGCTATTTTTTGTATCCAGAATCTCCTCAGATCATTTGATTCCTCAATGAGTCATTCAACACTTAATCAAGTCGAGATCAATATCTTCTGATTAAGCTGAGATCAAGAAGAAAGATAAAAATGCCTTTCCAATTACTGGCTCATTATTCATCAGATATATTCTATGGAATATTCCATAAATATAGCTATGAAAATATGAAAAGTTAGGCTCACCCCTCTCTTATAAATACATCTCATAATTCACTTCTCAAGATAACTCACAACTCTCTAATCTAACATGTTCTCTCTAAAAGATTATCGTACCTCGATCTGACTTAAGCATCAGAGTTTAATCAATGAACAACTCCCTCAATTATCTAACTGCTATTTCTTTTGCAAATAGCTCTCTGAGGAACTTTTTGGACTGACTTGGCTCCAAGTCATCTTGTCAGCTTGGAGGGAATAGCCTACACCTGGACAAAATAGTACGTGTGGAATACTTTGACCGTTGACCCATTTTTCAGCGTTAACAAAAAGTATATTCCGTAAAGGCATAAATACCCGTAAAGAAAGACAAAAGAGAACATTTTCCTTCTACAAAATAAATGTCGCATATAATACACTACTAAGCGGCATTTACATACAAATAAAAATAAAAAATAAAAAACACACCGAAAAACAAACAACAAACAAAGTTACTACTTGCTAAAATTCAAATACATGAACAGAAACTAGACTTAGACACAGCAAGGAATAGCAAACGCACAAAGATTAGTTCAAAGGGATGTTCGGAACTGTTTTGCCGCCGCCTTTTAGCATCATAGGGTTAGTCAGCTTCGAGAGAAGAGAGTCTTCCATGATAGCATAACATTCACGCCAAGTCTCGACATGAGTACATCCAGTTTCCAGAATTTCACATCGCGGCGCAAGAATACAATTGTATCGGAGAGGCGACGAATATCCTGTTGAAGCTCCTTGATTATAGTGTCTTTATGCTTCAATCGCTGATTTCTGCGTGCCAAAGAAGCTTCCTTCGAACAAAAGTGTCTGGAGAGCTCACGCACTTCTTCATGATAAGTGCGAACTATTGGGCACGCCAACTCGTCATCTCAACGCAAGGGTCTGCTGAACGGAGTGGATGATCGGCTATTGGGTGATGAGGAACCAAACGTAATGACTACAGGAAGTTTGGGTTGGTACATGAAGCCTAAGTTATTCTCGTACGGGAAAGCCAGCCATCATAGAGAAAGAGAAAGGAAAATGTATGCGAGAGGAAGATGGGTTACTCTACCACAATTGGAGCATTTAAGCTTAACTTGTAGAGGGCATTTTTGGAAAATATGACAAGGGTAACATAGAAAAAGGCAATGGGGGTAATGTTGGAATACCAAAAGATGCATATACATAAGGGGACCGACGACATGACAAGTCCCCTCAAATGTCATCCATGTATTTCCAAGGGACAATAGCTAAGGTGTTGAGGCTTTTCCCTATAAAGTCTACTAGCGTGTCACAAGGAGCACCAAAAGAAAAAGGAACGGGTTGAGTATGAAGCTGTACAAGCCATTTGGGCTATTATGGGCCACAAAGAGGAAGACATATATGCATACAATCACCAAGCTAAGACAAAGCCATTAACAGGCCGAGGGCTAGGAAAATTAAGGCATAAAGCCCAAAAAGTTAAAGAAAACAAAAGAAACATTATTGTAATCTAAGAAAAGCAGAAGTAAAACAAAGTTTCCTCTTTATTTATCGAGAGTAGCTACAAGAGAAGAAAAATCATAATACAAGGAAAGACTAATCAGAATGATGTCCAAAGAGAGGAGTCTTCGCAAAGCTTGAAGTACCAGAGAACTTCATATCCAAGTATTTCTCAAATCAACGAAGGGATTCATTCTTTAGATTCTGGATACGTACCTTGGGCTTGCTTTTCCTCCAGGAGATGTTTCTTAGCCTCCTAGGCTTCAAGTCCCTTTTACATATTGAAGAAGAGTGATTTCTTCCTCCAAGGACGATACTCAAGGAGACGGTCTTGCATACCCTGCTTGAGGAGGTGGGAAGTAAATCGTCTCTGACACTGTACCTGGAGATCCTGCCATGCCCTGACCAATAGAAGGAGACGCGTGAAGTGAGGCTTGTACGGTGGACACAACTTGGTCGCTGTAAACCTTAACCGTAGAGCGACCGAGGGAAGAATAGCTGGCGGAACAAGAAAAAAGAGATGCCATAATGATAATAATGAAAAATCTGGAAAATGAAGTTCAATGTACAAGGCTTATATAAAGATAACATATAAACAACTGTCACAAGTATTTGAGTGTGTAGAGTTCTCCGCACGCTTCCAACTCTACAGGGCTTAATGTTTCGTAAAGGGAAGTATATCGGTTATGGGGACTAATTGTGTTTCTTCTAACGGTGCCAGTATATTGATTCCTGCCAAGACAAACACCAAAAATGTCAAAGGATGAGTGAGAGATTGGAAACACACAGACTTTTATGCAAATAAACTAAAGCTAATATCCAAAAAAGCCACTTCTGTTATTCCTTTATCGGGTAGGAAGAGGAGTATACTCATAAAGCCAACGTCTAGACCTTTACAAAAGATATAAACCACTGAAACCCCTATAACGACATCTTAGGGACCAATAACACCTGACATATAATTACTCCCGTTGATTAGCTGGAAAGATGCCACATAAACCCCATTTAACAACTATAAATAGGAGGCTCGTAAGTCGTAAGAAAAAGACATTAGAAAAGAAAAGCAAAAGAGAGATAATACCATTTCGGAAGGGGGATCAATGGACGGATTGGATTAAGGGGTTCATCAATCTCTCATCTCATCAGCCCTTCTTGGTCTCTTTGGTGATCTTGTCTTGGTAGGAGTTAGATTTTTCTGCCAGTCTACTCCATCGGCATACCCCCCCCAACTGAGAAGAAAAGCTCACCATTATCTTTTGTAGTGTCTTTGCAACATGTTTCTTTCCTTGCAAGTGCAAGGATCCATAGAGGAGCTGAAGCTGGTGACCACCTTTCTAGACAAGAGGATTGTTGTGACGGTGAGGAAGTCTAAAACGACGGTAAGGATTAATGTTTCGCACTGAACCCCGACACAGTGGGATACTTAAGTTTTCACCTAAGACATATGAACACCTGATATCTAAAACATTTTTAGTTCTTATAAAACCAGTTAACCATTCTTCCAAAACCCAGGTTTCAAATACCAAGAAACAAATATATAAGCTTTACTCAATTCCAACGCGAATAAACAAGAACAACTAAAACAAAGAAAAGTAGCATCATTTTTCCCAATAGTTTCCTTCTCAATTCAACACAAAACTAGTCCCAATAGACTAGTAATTGAGTGCTCCTTGTTGTCCGGAAGCATTCACGAAAGAAAACTATGAAAAGCCAAACCGTAATATCATCAAACAACTTAAAAGCACACACAAATATTGAGAAACAATAGAAAATCATTATTAAGGAGTTTTTTCCATCATCTTCTGCCATGGGAGGCTGCAGAGGTGAGACGGAACTACCATCTTACAGGGAAAGCGAGCGACTCGACAAATTGGGTATGAGAATCTAGTGCTCAATGTCGACATTTTTGAGAACTTTTTCTACAAATCTATTTTCTACCATCGTCAAAAAAGGGTCTCTCGCTCTAAAATCACCCAATTTGTCACTCTGCCTAAAGCTCTGGCCAAATTGAATTTGAGTCCAAATGTCTTCTTCTTTAGTTTTTCTCATATCATCTTTCTCTTTGAAAATTTTGTGAATATAATTAGATAAATAATAGGGTTAATGGCACCATTGTCCCTGAACTTATCCCAAATTGGCACTTTGCCCTCTTTTTAATTTTTTAACCATTTGTTCCCCTACAATTTCTTTTTAGTGACATTTTAAACGGAATTGGTTACGGAACCAAATTTTGATCTATTTAAAATGCACATGTTAATCACTTGATGTTTCCTTAGGATATTTTTGGTATTTCACGAATTGTTATATTTAACACTAACTGTTTTTTTTTTTCCTTATTCTTTCTCTCTTTTTTTTTTCTTTCTTCTTTCATGACCAAAAAACTTCACCTCCGACCTCCACCACCACCACCTTTATCTCCCTCTTCACTTTCAACCCCTTTTTTGGAAGCTCTCCTCCCATCCACACCCCTCACCCACTCTCTCTTATCTTCTATATCTTCATCTACTCCCATCCACCCCTCACCCACTCCCTCTTATCTTCTCCATCTTCATCTCTTCCCATCTGCCCCTCACCCACCTTCATCTCCATCTTCACTTTCAACCCCTTTTGCAACAGTAACCGCGATTGCCAATTGCCCTGTACTTTCAACCCCTGATTTGAATCACCCAAAAGTTGTAGCCCAGTTGACCCAAGTTTTTCCATTAGAAGTTGCTCAAACCCTTTCTCTGCCAAGATTGTTAAGATCGAAACAGAGCTCCATAAAGGTCTTGAAGAAGCTCTGTGGCGACCCCAACTTTTCCCAAACATTTAACTTAGAAAACAAGTATGATTATTTGAAAAATCAGAGAATTTTTTTTTTTTTTTTAATTCTTAACTTGAAACTTTTGTAAATCGAATTTAGGTTAAGAAAAACCGTGTCATCATTACTTAACTTAAAACTTCACCTTATTGAAATACCATACGTAAAATAAAAGTTTACTAGCAAGTTACCAAACTTGCTATACTTATAAAGTCCATGAA
>WUAT03194037.1:0-11718 GCA_010015005.3 Ulmus americana | reverse complement strand
TAAGCTAATTAATAAGCTATTAAGAACCGGGGTCGCCACAGTTGGTATCAGAGCAGGTTACCTGCCACTCACTTCCAGAACCACACTATAGTTCATGGCATTGGGATCTCAATAGGGCTTTGTTGAGTGGGCTAGTCACAGAGGAGCGGACTCGACTGCTGTTGGAGATTACTGTAGCCGAGCGCGACTACAGAGTTGCTCTATCAGAGGACAACTTGAAGTCGAGTGGGCTATGGGCCTCTGTAGAGGAGAGACAAGGTAGCCATAAAAAAAATAAAAAATAAAAAAACTAGAACACACAAAATGCCATGTATATACAGCACTTAAAAAATATTTTCCTCTAAATGCCATGTATATACAGCACTTAAAAAATATTTTCCTCTTTTTTTTTTTTTTTTTTCACTCTTTAAAGTTTGAAATGTATATAACTCAAGTTACAGTAATAAAATTAACACACAAGGTTTGAGTAGAAGAAAAACAATGCGAATAAAAGGAAACTGAAGGAAAGAGACCTATAAATCTGTAAATATGGTGAGAAGCAAAGTATTTTAGATAAAATAAAAAGGAAAAACACAAAAGATACCCAAAAAACTTCATCAGAGTGGATCATTTTGGCTCTTATCTGGTCCACTTTCCTCTCCATATCCATCTCCATCTCCATCTCCCTCTGCATCTCCATCTCCACTTTCCTGCTCTTCAGCAGCAGAAGCATCACATTGATCTTCAATTGGCTGTCCCTCGCTCTCGTTAGCAACTTGAGGCGGCACCTGCGATGCTGAACTTGTCTGTTGTTCTTGCATTAAGCTCGTAAGACCATTCTGCTTTAAATAAGTCTCGAGAGGACGGCTTGCTACTTGAAGAAGACTCATCATGCTGACACGGCTGGATCCTGCTTGGGAATCTTCTTCTCGGCCGGGATGGCAATTCAAGTCTAATGCTTCCTTTCCAGTCTCAGCCAACTTGCTTTGGCTCTTGGATTCTAACTCATTGGCCGACCTGGCTTCATTGTCTGAAGGATCAAGCTGTGATGATACATGCCTAGAGCTGCTGTCTACTTCCGCTTCATCTTTTGTGCCCCATGTTTTCTGATTTCTATTTGCGATCTCTGCTTCTCGCTCAGATTGACGTTTCTTCTTGTTCATCATTAAAGTTTTGAAACGGCGTTTCACTGTCATGCACACATTGCACGTGCATGAAGGCTTATGCTTGCCCTTGCCACTTGGGGGTTGGATGCACACAATGCATGAGCAGCCTGGTCGGTGCCTAGGGTGCTTTGTTGTAGTAGCTACTGATGTGGTACCAGGGTCAGCTGCATTGTCTCCGAGGATTGCCGCATTGGCCAAAGCATCAAGGCCAGATGATTCGTTTTCCTGGGTTGACCTTTGGTTCAATGCAATTCTCTGTCTTTTGAATTCTGTACAACAATAAGATGTGTTATCTAAATAGATCCTCGAGATTTTTTTTCTTTCTCTATTACTGGAATAAACAACGATATTCAAATATTCAGTGGGTCAAGAATAGCACCCAACATTCAATATGCATATGCTAGAACTTCTGAGAATAAACTGGTACTATGTAAATATGCAAGTAATTACGCAAAATAACAATATCTACAGCCATAATCTTCTACAAAACTATGCACCTATCAATGTCAAAAGGGCAATTTTGCAGCCATTCATAACTTAAGTAGACATCCTAATCTAAAATACCAGATGATGATGTAACTACACAGGTATTGTTGGACCAATATGAACTAGCGTATGAATGGCACTATACAGGCAAGAAGGCCAATCATGCTCATTGTTTTTTCTATTGATCCACAGAAATTTCAATGAAAAAATTCAATAAGATTCTACCGTGTCTGGGTTAACTGGGCAAAAATTCTGTAAATCATAGAACATGCACAGGGAATGTACCGGATGTTCAAACAAGCAGCTCATCAGGAAAAAGTTTTTAAGTCTTTCATTTTTACACATCGTTATTTATCAATAAACCAAGCATGAGTATTCTGCCACCAATTATGTATCTGGTCATTAACTAAAACTTCTAGTCTTAGAATCTAAATGGAATGGATACTGTTGCTTAAACAGCCAGTGAGATACTGATCCACAGAATAAAAGCATTAGATGAAGAGAGCAGGAGCAGCACTTGGTATCAGATACTTATAAATAAATGAAAGGAGGGACAAATCATCATACCCTTATTCTGTATGAGGAGAGTTTCCACTTCCCTCGCGGTCAATTCATCTAGTGCAGAGCATGAACACCTGAGAACACAGAATTGCAGAAACATGGAGAGTTAATCTTGAGAACTAGTTTGTCTTGTGAATAGAAGAGAATATAGCATAATAAAAGGCTATCCCTAACCTGCTCTGATCCCAAATGTTGTCCATGCATGTCCACTTAGAGGGAAGAAGTACATCAACTGGCAATTTTCGCCATTTGGAGCAACCATCACACTGAACCCATTGCTCTGGTTCTCTAAAGATCAAATTCATTACTTTAGAATCAGACGGATATATAAGTTATACAACTAGAGCCTAGGAAACAGGAAAATGCATGAATGAAAATTATGCTTGTTTTGCATGCATATCAAGAGCCTATGAAAGCATGTATGAAAATAGGAATGAATGGAGTATGGATAGCCTACAAGCAATAACTTTAGGGATCTATAATTTATAACCCAAGATAATAGGCCTATGAAAATGAATAAAAAGAGAAAAGGACAAACATATGCCCTTCCTATAACTCCATCTAACACCATAATTTTAAGTTTTTTCACATAAACAGGAAAAAAAACCTTTTTGTGTGATCTCCAGATTTCTAGACCGGGGAATTGAGGATCTTACAAACTAAAATTGTATTAGAAAATATTTCATCTTACCCAGTTGAGCGGACTACGAAGATACTCTTTTTCCCAAAAACTGGAGGTTCCTGGCAAACAAACATTTATTACCATTATAAGCCAATGACATATCTTTCTTGACAAACAATAACATAAAATTTTAAATTATTTGGAATTTAGTGGATCGATGAAACAGGGAATGGATGGAATTTCGTTACATAAATAAAATCAAAGATGCGTAGAAGTATGGTTAAAAAGAACATTGTGCTACTGACAAGCTTTGCTACCAAAGTTTATGAAACGAAGGTGCTTTGTAACAGTAGAAAGATACAGGCATATGTATACAGATTCCCTATTTTTACATTTTACGATCTGCAAATTTAATTGCTGATAACTTTGGGCCATGTCAGCTTATAGAGCATGTTAAGTTGGTAAGCATGCCTATATGGGGAGAAAAAAACTATTAAAGAAATAGCTATAATGTATTAAATAAAATATTCTCAAAATTTACTTACTTCATACTCTTCAAATTCATGATCCTCAACAATGACAGTGCTCGGCTTGACAGCTGGAGGTGGACGCAGTAAATCCTGTGCTTCTTCCCATGTTAGTTTTAGCTCTAGAGCATCTTGGCTATCAATATGCAACCTCTTACTTTTGGACCCAATATTCCGAGTTCTTTTCCTCTCCGGAAGCAACAGTGAAGGCAGCAGCAAACCCTCCTTTGTCCTGCCCTCTTGCTTCTCAATTTTATTCCAGCTAAGATCAGCACTAGTTGAAGACAAGTGTTTGGATAGTGCATTTAGATGGGTATCCGTGCTTCCCTTCAACGACTGGAGAAGGCCAGAGTAACCACTTATTATAGGTAGGTTCTCAAAAACACCGGAAATGAAAGTTTCACTTGAATGAGCGCCATTGTGAATGGCAGAAGGATGGGTGTCCTGTTTATTTTAATAATTCGTATATTAATATTATATGATCCAGGTTGCTAACATGAGAACTCACAGGGTTTTTTACCTGTATTGCCACAGAATTAGATGCCTTCCGGAAACCCATAATAAGTTTGCCTTCAGGATCCATACGACTAAAAGTCACTGTTGCAAAGATAAAACAAAACCAATCAAAATTAAATTTAAAAAAGAACAACTAATTAGCAGTTTAGCACTAAATATGAACTCAGTTCGGAAAAAATGATACTAAATTTACGTCCATTCTTAAAAGTTAAAAGAATACAAAAGCTATTAGTTGTACAATAAGAAATGTAGCAACAAGTCATACAAATTAAATTAATATTATTAGTGATTAAAGCTGATCTCCAGCAATGGGATTTAAGTTGATCTTGAATGAGATCTTCAATCAAAGCGCTCACACTTCCCTAACTGTAATTTTAACTTCATATAAAAGTAAAGATACTTTTGAAAGATTTCTCTGCTGGCAAAATTGCAAGAGTAGAATCAATAGATCAGGGTTGACGGTCATGAACAGCTATGTAGCCTAGTTATAGTTTGTCAATGAAACTAAACCAAAATTATACCAACTAGATACATTATACTATATATAAACATAGCAGATATTAATTAATTAAAGGTGCAAGTAATTAGGTTCCAGAAAATACCAGTATCTCCTGCTTGCAACTGCATTGACTGGATGCAGGGGGTTACACCCTCCAAAACATACATCCTGCTGTTATTATTGGGCCAAAACCTGAACTGAAACACCCATTCTTTTCCCTTCACATCTTGAATCTTTAGGGGAAGGCCCTCAGGTTGAGAAATAGGAGGAAAATACGCCTGCATGGTAGCTCAGTTTTAACTTATAAATAGTAAGGTCATTAAAAACTTCTATTGTAAAAACTAATAATTGCAGTAGAAGGAATGTAAGACAATAATTGTCAATCCAAATGCTAGGATAAGTAACATAAATACTTACTTCAGCACATGCCTTTGGGAGAACCAAACGACCAATTCGACCGGCATCACTGGCACTAAGCATCTTTTCAAACAATGGCACGATGGTGGAATTTGAGCTGGGTTAATATTGTGGTAATGGAAACATCTTTTAGTTAAATAATAATCCTAAATATTAGTGCAATAATGCTCACAGCAAAACAATAATCCTTTATATTATAGTGCATAATTCTCACTGCATACTTCTGGAAGTAAACATGTAAGAAAAATTTGAGGAAAAAGAATACAAAGGATACTCTCCAGATAGTTGTTGTAACTCCTGGTCAGTGATTCTGGGCCAATAACGAGGAAGTAACTGATTCCTCCCCCGTCCTTCAGCTGGTGGCCGTGCAACACGTACCTGTGAGGCCATGCTAGTATTTGCCTCCAAACTTGTGCCAAGGGTAGACCTTGGAGGTTTTGGCAGAAGATGGCGAGACCTTGCTCCTTGTAGGAACAAGGAAGATGTCTTGCCATGTTCCCTCTCATCAACAATAGAACCAGTGAAGGAATTTGATTGGCCTAAAGTACCAAGAGTCATAGTTAAATTTGTTTGTGGCAGTACTTCATACAAATCATTTGTCCCCATATTTGCTTTGCGAATTTCTGCTTTCGCAGCTTCAGATGATCCGTTGGACCCCTGATTAAGATTAGAGAAATATGAGCATCCAACCTCTCCCACAGAAGGTGGTACATCCTCCTGTTTCATTTTCAGAAACAACCCATTGGTATCATCATTCTGAGACTGAAGCAAGTGCCGGAGTCTTTTACCGTCCGTATCATTGCTGAACTGCATAAGCTTTATTCTATCAAGACTACTACCATCTATTTGGCCATTGCCAGAATAGAGTTGCAGTTCACTGACTTTTGATGTGCCTAGTCCATTAGGTTTGTCATCATTTGTAATCTGTGTAAAATTTGTTTCGTAAGCACCATTAATACCTCAACTTTAAGAGTACAATATATGTATAAGAGACAACCAAATGTACAAAAGTGCAAACTATTTCAATTGATAAAGTCTTTTACTAACATACCAGAGACCTGAGAGCTAAATCACATAAAAATAATCAAAAAAAAATAAAAAGGATGAAGGAACAACTAAGGATTAGACATTACAGGCAGCAGCAACCTTATTACCAAGAGAAAAGCACGAATCATGGGCCTAGTCTACACTAGTTGAGCATAGGCCATCAAAATAACACTAGTTCTTATGCAGAAGTAGAAAAATGTTTGCATGAAAGATCCGCAAAGCATTGGCATGAATCTGTGAACTTCTATAGGTGGATTAGATTTTAAGGCTGACAAGTGATGGAAAATATCAAAACTTTTAATTTTTTAACTGTACATGGGTTTTTTGAATCTATCAAGATGACATGGATACAGTTACTCATATAATTGATCTTACAGAGAGAACTGCAGAATTCTTTGTGCAGTTTACACACTGGACACCACCAGTATCAAGAAGCTCGAGCAAAAATGTTGAAGCAATGCATCCACAATGAAGACGCTGCAGACACCAGATATTGTATTATATATCAACAAGGGAAGCAAGTGAAGGCTGAGAAACACTATTGGCCATAACCATACCTTGCCGCAAAATGTGCACTCTCTCCAACCAGATTCTGTTGAGTGGAATACATCGCAGAAAATAGATTTCTCATATGCAGATCTAGAACCAGAATGTAATCAAATAAAGATAATTAGTATCACTTGGTGAAAATCATTTCATATCAATTCAAGCTAATCACAGACAATACAATAAAAATATAAAATCTCTGCCAATGAGCTTATCACAGTTATGACTTAAAATATCAAAATATTAAAGAGTTCGAGAAGAGAATTCGTAAAAGGCTCTGCTGTATAGTTGTTAAAACCAAAAACAGCAATCCACTTCAGCTTCCCACTCCCATAGGTGCTTCTCAAACGGGAGCATTGTTGTGACCCCACCACTGAATGAAGAACTTCGCAAGTCTTTGCCTCCAACCCGACCAGGATAGAACACAGGTCAAGCCAAAGCCCTTACCTGCCTGAATGAAATTCATATGTTCTTCGTCTAGTCAAGAAGGTGCCATAGGGCAGAGGAGCGGCATGAGAAAGACCAAGGGAGAGAGCTAAGGATGTAAGAGGTAGCTTTTTTAATAGATAGGTTTTTAAGGAAAGCAGCTTCACTATAGAGCAATAAATTAGGTTGGCAGGTTGGTAGCACAAGAAAGAGGAGAATCTGCATTTTCTATGTATCAAATACAATAAGAGTTGATATGGCAACTCATACTCAACTTTGACATGTTAGTATGGTAACTGAGTTTGAATACAAGTAAAATTATAGGGGCAATTCTCAAAGCATAGAGTTGGATAAACAATAAATTTATGTCTCTACTCGTAACTCTACACAGTTTCAATAATAAATAAGGTCTAGTATCGATTGGCATAAGTTCGCAAAATGGAAAAATGTTAATGCAACTACTGATTGGCATAAGTTCGCAAAATGGAAAATGTTATTGCAACAATCAATTGACATAAGTTCGCAAAATGGAAAATGTTATTGCAACAATCAATTGACATAAGTTCGCAAAATGGAAAAATGTTAAACAATGATTGAGATGTTTTTACTTATTACAACAATCGATGCGAACAAGTTCGCAAAATGGAAAAATGTTAATGCAACAATCGGTGCGAATAAGTTTGCAAAATGGAAAAACGTTAATGCAACAATTGATTAGCATAAGTTCGGAAAATGGAAAAATGTTTTGCAACAACAATTAATATGTTATTGCAACAATCGATAGGAGCAAGTTAAAATGGAAAAATTTCAATGCAAAAATGTTATTTCTAGCTTGCACAACTCAAAAGAAATTTCTGGCGTGGAAGCAAACAATGATTAAGAAAGTCCCAATAAAAAATAACTCTTTTATTGCAAGAAAGTGAAGAAAAATAACGAAATTTGATTAAAACAGTTCATTTAAACAATCATATAAATATACACAATATCATGGGTAAAAAAAATTAAAAAAAAAATAAATAAAAAATCAAATCAAATTGAAATTCCTCATGACACCCCGAAAATGGAATGTGGAGAACAAATCGATAACTGACCCAAAAAGAAGAAATAAAAAAAAAAATCAGGACAAAAAAATATCTGTATAAAACAGTAAAGTACACCGAGATATAAGAAGACGAAAATAAATTGGAAGAAGAAAAAATTATTAGTCCACTTTCTTCAAAATTCCTAACATTTCGCACTAAAAATAGTCATAAAAGAAGTTAGAAAATTACCCGCACTTATCACATAGATTGGCAAATCCACCAGATCGCAAAGCCCAACCTTTTCTCCACTCGATCGAAGTTGAGGCTCCACACGAAACATTCATGCAAGCCATTATCAAACTCGAAATCCTACAAATTCCAACAATACAAAACCAAATCCAAATCCCCAAATTAATCACTTTCCAAAAAATCCTCAAACACTGGTAAAAAAAAATGCACAAAATTAGTCAACGAAACATCAAAATAGTTCACAAAACCAAACGTAAAACTCACCAAACCCAACCTTTCTCCGATTACGAACAACTCCAGAACCAAAAAGCTACTTCATTCTTAGAAAAACGACGGCTCGCTCACTTTCGCTTCGATTCTTCAGTGTTCAAGAGCAATTGACCTTTGATAAAACAATTCTAGAGAGTAGAGCCGCCGGAGAAGTGGTCGAATCGGAAAACTAACCCGGAGGCGGCGACCGGAGATTTGGATCGGCGATCGAGGTTTGGGGGAAGAAGACGTGTGCATGCAAAGTTGAAAGAAATAGAGAAGAGAGGGTTTGAGAAATAGAGAGAGAAGGAGAAGAGAAAGAGGAAGAGAGAGAAAATTGGTACAAAATGCATGCACGATGATTATGCTTCAAGACTCGGCCAACTCGCCCACCTCTCTTTTTCCTTACTTACCCTTTTATTTTCAAAAAAATTAATTTTTTTTAATTTGTATAAATTAATAAAAAAAATTTTGTTTAGGATTGATTTCCATACTTAGTAAAGTAATTTTTTAAATACAATTAATGGTTATATATATACACACACTAATGGTTAAAGATATTCGGTTGATATAATTTAATGGATTAATTATTTCATAAATTTAAAAAATATATATTTCAGTAATTATTAACATGCGATGCAATCATTTTTGGTCTTGCCACTAAGCATAAGAGAAAAGATTTCTAGACTCGGAGTTTAGTATTAAAATGGTACCTTTAATGAATAGTTGTCAAAAATAATAATTTTTTTTATCAAATTTTGAAATTTTCAATGAAAATAAAGTGGAGAGTTCATTTTTAATATGAATATAATATGATAAATTATATCTCAATTAAAATTCTAGTTTGTTGTCAGTAAAAATTTAAAGTCTAATATAAAAAATAGCTGCAGTGACAACTTCTAGTGACTCGTGTAATATCTATATGTACTACTTAAGGTTGATTTTGGTGACTATAAAAAGTACATGCTATAAACTTTCGAATAAGCAGTTTATGCAAATTTTATCACTAATAGAAGAGTCGAATGTTGCTATTATGAAATATTTTCAAAATATATAAACTATTTTAATACTAAAATCTCAGTTAGAGGATTATTATATATATTACCAAAAATGGCCGAAAATTTAGTATTAAATGATATTAATTCTTTTTTTTTCTTTCTATTATAACTTATCAATTTTAAATTTAATTTTAAAATGTGAAAATCTCAATATAATCTAAAAAGAATCAAATATTATATTGTTGTAGTTTGGCATGGCTGAACAGTTTTGTTGTTTCATAACAGTAAAAAGTGGCAAGAAAAAAAACAGACCTAGAGACCTAAAGTGATTATTTTTCACAAAAAGATATTATGAAAAGAAAAATAAATAAATATAAATATCTGAAAAAGAGTGCGATAAAGGGCAACACTGTAAAATGAGTCACCGGGCGCTTTCATTATCCAATCGCTGATTTTCGCATGCTACCAAGTATCACCTTCAAAATTACCATAGAACCCCTACATCTTCAAATTATTTACACTTACACAAGGCGCGGGGAGATAAAGTGCGGCCTTCAGACTCGGGTGCTCGTGTTTTCGTGGTCTTCTCCTAGTCCAAGTCTCTGACCGTCCAACCGAAATCAAGATCCAACGGCGCAAAACCAACGGGTTTCGACGAACGGCAACCGTCGATTCGGTTTATTCTGTTATGACGTCAGCATAGTGGGTTGATGACGCGAGCGAAACGTGGGAGGGGGGTGACCAACCACGGTGAAAAGGAAATTCCAACCCACGCGCGAGAAGTGTGCAGGTGAGCGATGAGTTTTGCTTAGCACGCGTTCTGATGTCGACTGGACTTTAAATTATCTGTCAATTTTCTATAGTGGAGCAATATTTTTCTTTTCTTTTTTCTTCTTCTGTCTAATTTGACCATAAGATTTATGGGTGGGGTTTCTTATTGAGTCGGTAATTCATAAATTTGCTTTGAGATATTTGTAGCAAAGTATCATTTGAATGTTTATGCAATTCAAATATTTCTATTTTAATATTTTTATTATGGACAAGTAAAATTTATCGGGGTTGTAACAATTTAGTCTTTCTACTTTGAAAATTCTTGTGCTCGCGTGAGTGACGGAGCCAGAACTTTGTGTTTATAGTCACATAAACTATTGATATTGAGGGACTTCATTTAAAATTAAAAATTTTAGGGGGACTATGTGTTAATCTTTTAGGGGTCTGTTTGTTAAAATTTTAAACATGCATATTCTTTTCAAAGAAAAGAAAAATTGAGCGGGGCTAACCTTACTCCTAGTTATTTTGGGAGTTTGGGCTGTAACATTTTAACTCACGTAATAATACCTATTGACAAAATTAGTTGAATTTTACTTAGATTATTGTCACATATTCTAGTGACCTCTTGAAATGTTATGTAAATTCAATCATTCCAATTTGAATTTCACTAAAAATCTTCATGATTTTGTTAAGTAAAACAAAAGAAAAAAGAAATGTCTCACCAAACTAGTAACATCCACCCCACTGTAGTGCTTATCCCGAAAGTCCCTAACCCGACTAAGCTTGATCAGTTTCGCCCAATCTCTGTTTGCAACATAGTGTACAAGGTCATAGCTAAAATTATGGCTAAGAGACTCCGTCCTATGCTGTCCAACCTGGTGTGCCCAACTCAGAATACGTTTGTTCTAGGTCATTCTATCCATGATAACTTGGTCACTGTGCAAGAAGTAATCCATTCTATGAGGAAGAAGAGGGGGTAAGGGAGGTTGGATGGCTTTAAAAGTGGATCTTGAAAAGGCTTATGACAAGATGAACTGGAGTTTCATTTGCTCGGTTCTTACGGCTTTTAGCTTCCATCAAAGGTGGATTAATTTGGCGATGACTTGTTGTTCTGTTGTGTCTATGAATGTGATGATTAATGGTTCCTCCTACCAATCCTTTTGGCTTCTTCGAGGGTTAAGGCAAGGTGACCCGCTCTCTCTGTACTTATTTATCCTTTGCATAGAGGTTCTCTCTAGGTTGATTAACAGTAAGGTGGCGAATGGGTTCATTAAGGGTTTCAAGGTAGCTTAGGGAGTTTCGTCTCTCCATCATATGTTCTTCGCTGATGATATTTTCTTGTTTGGCAAGGCTAATCTGGTGGAAGCCACTCACTTTAAGGAGTGTTTGGATACTTTCTGTAGTTGCTTGGGGCAGTCTTTCAACAATCATAAATCCAATATCTTCTTCAGCCGTAATACTATAAGGGTTATGCAGTACCAACTTACAGACATTCTTAATGTAAACCCCAAGAAAATTAGACTTCTCTAATTTCACATTACTGTAATTAATTGTAAATTAATTAGCTGTAATTAAAGTAAATATATACTCGGAAAATTATCGTAATAGAAAAAGTGAACGTGCATTATGTGTATAGA
>WUAT03193926.1:0-11718 GCA_010015005.3 Ulmus americana | reverse complement strand
CGGATTTACCGGGGGTTATTGATAGTGAAAATTTGTTGTTTTAAGGAATATAACTGCACGTTTATACCCCGTGTTTTTTTGAACTTTTGTTTTTTTTTTCAAAAACAGTGTTTTTTTTTTTTTTTTTTTTTTTGGGGGTTCGAAGATTTGAGAAAACTAAGAAAAGAGTATATGGAAAGGAAAGTTGGTTTAGGGAAAGAAGGTGTTTGAAGTGTTTGAAATGTTTGCCATGAGTAAGCGAGCCCTTTTATTGACAAAACGCTTTGTCGTTTTGCGCGGTTGCATGGTTTTTGATTGGTTATTCCATTGACTTTATCTTGTATGAGGTCATATTTCTTACTCGCGGAAGGAACCAAAATTGCTTTATAAAGAACCAATAATTTGGCTTTTTATCCTTAGTCCTTGATTCTTGCTCATAGGATGGATTATTCAATTGGAATTTTATTGTTGATGCTGTCATGTTTCTTACCTTTCACACCATGAACTCTTCTAATGGTAAAAAATATATATAGAGATTTAATAATATGTTTTTATTTATTTTATTAAACAAGACTAATTGCTCAAAATATCTGGTATTGTTTGTCAAATTTTACACGTTATTGTTAACTTTTATAATGTTGGAGTATCCTAATAATAAAAACTAATTTTGACAAAAAAATATCAACATACAATAATATTAAGAGTTTATATAGAAATTAAATTTAAAATGGAACAAGCGACAAAAGTATTTAAATCGATAATTCCTTCCATGATTCATTATTAAACATAACAAGACAGATGTAAAGAATTTTTGTTGTGTTATGAAATTATTTTGATAGGAATGATTTTTTTTATTTTTTTTTTTGTTAAGAGAAACACGTGGTCTCCACACGCCTTCCTTGGAAAGGCCAAAACAACTAGGATAGGAATGAACTATTTGCGTAAGATATTTAATTTAATGCGATTGTATTATCTTTTTTATTTGTGAAAATAAATAAGATTTTGGACATATCATTAAATCTCGAAAAGGGCTATGAGAGAAGAGAAGAGGTGTCACTCAAAGAACTTTGAATTCCCCTAAAAAGTAAGAAAGGACTTTGAATTTCCCACTTACATTTATGTGTTGTTTTCGTATTCCACCTGGCTTGCTTTTATGATGTTGAGCGTTTTTGTGCTGGATTTTTGTAACAAGGGTGACTCTCATTGAATGTATTAAAAATCTTATAAATATCTTGAGAAATCTTATAAATATCATACTTCTATTGCTCAAGAAGTGTATACTCTTATTGATCTTTTTGACGCGTTCTTCTTTTATTATTTCGGAAAAAATACTTCGATGACCACTAATATGAATACGGTTTTAAAATGATCATCCGCTTATGAAAATTATAACTTGCATTCGGTAAGTAACTTGAAATATCTTATTAATATTTTAAATATCTTTATATATTTAGTTAGAGTATTTGAAATATCAAATATCCTATTTGAATACTGTTGCAAAAACTTTTTATCTCCATATTATCTCTCTCAACTGTTTTTTAATAAAATATTACATCTCTATACTATTTTTTAATAAAATATTACATTTCTTCATCACATTTTTAATAAAATATTACCTCTTTATTACCTTTTTAATAAAATATTACATTTCTCCACCATTTTTTTAATAAAATATTATCTTTCTATCACATTTTTAATAAAATATTACCTCTCTCCACTACCTTTTTAATAAAATATTACCTCTATTTACCACATTTTAAATAAAATATTACATCTCTTTACCACATTTTTAATAAAATATTATCTATCTCCACCTCATTTTTAATAAAATATTACATTTCTCAACCACCTTTTAAATAAAATATTATTTCTTTCTATTATATTATTATTAAATTCTGTGAACCTCACCACTTTTTACAAAATACTCTGTTTAGAATACTTTGAACCAAACAATAATTCTGCTTCAAATGCTCTGTTTAGAATACTTTAAACCAAACAAAACCACTACTTCAAATACACTACTTCACATACTCTGCTTCAAATACTATAAAATGCTGAACCAAACAGGGGAAGGGCTGCATATTTTTAACCCAAACCACCCAACCCTAACCAATTTTGGGCTGAACCAAACTAAACCGAACCTAAATGGTTTAGTAATGGGTCTAAAAGTGTGAAACAAAACCAAACTGAAACCGATCGAACCCTATAGCCCAATTTATTTATTTATTTTATATATATTACCTTTATCTATTCACAAGATTTTTCAGACCACAAAATTTTCTTAGGTCCATACCACTAAAATTTTCAATTTCTAAATTATTCAAAGCTCTAAACCCAAAGCCCAAACCTAAAGACATAATCACAATTAAACCAAACATTTCCTTCAGTTTCACATTTTCACTCTCTTCTTCTCAAATGATTTAGTAACGAGTATAAAATGTACCAAACCGATTTTGGGCTGAACCAAACCAAACCGAACGTAAATGGTTTGGTGATGAGTTCAAAATGTACCAAACCGAAGTAATGGTTTGTGCCCAAAACTGAGCAAATCAACTCATGTGTAGCCCTATTGAGGGGTAAGATTTTTTATGTCCTCCCTAGCTAAGTGTATACAGTTTTCTCGAATTAATAAATTTTGTCCTCGTATCGTTAATGTTTTTTTTACTTGACAAATTAACATATATTTATTATTTTTATTTTCAAATTTCAATAATTCATCATAAGTTCTAATATAAATTTGTAAAGTACTATAAATATTGTAATATGTGACATATCTATATATTTAAATTTATTATATAATAGATACAATATTTTTTTTATAAAATAATGCTCAATCAATCAAACAATGTTTGTTTCAGCATGTCTCAAAATTGCATTACAAATTTACATATTTTTTAGTCAATATCCATCATTTTTTAAAATTGTTTACGATATTGATGTCGATATCGATATTTCTATAAAATCATGCTTGCGATATTTCCATTAATTGCAATATTTCCGCTACTTCCAATATTTTAATCTTTGAGCAAAATGATTAAAAAGACCAGTTTCGATGTGGTTTCAAAAAAAAAAAAAAAAGACCATTTTTAAGGATGCCTACCAAATGAAGAGGAAACTATACAAGATTAAAAGAAATAAAAGTCTTTTGAAATTCAAAAGACTAAACCCCAAAAATGGTTCATCTTCTTCGCTCTTTCTAAAACTAAGGTCACCACTTTCTTCTCCGATCACCTGCGACCACTAGAATGACCAGTCAACATAAGAAATTTTCCCGAAAGAATTCTGAGCCACCTTCTTCCATTCTCGAAGACCAGAAAGAGGAACACGAAATGAATGAATCCTAGGAAGAGGAAAACGAAATGAACGAAAAAAATGAGGAGGCAGAGGCTAGCGACGACGAAGAAGCAATAACGTGTGTCAACAGTGAGGAAACACAATCGTTTTTTTATCGAGGCTCGAAACGAGGAGGAGGCATATTTAGACAATGTAAGTTCAAACCCAGAAATTGCGTGTTTTTTTTTGGGTTAAATTTAGGGGTTTATTGGAATTAGAGTGCATAGTGTTAAGTTTTTGGGTATAAAGTGGACTGTTTTTGTCAGAAATTATTGTAAATTCTAACCAATTTCTAGGTTTTTGACTGGTTCTCACGCAGAGGGGCTTAGATCGATAAAGGGATGCTTTATTGGCCCAAGCCTCTCATTATCACGCTTTAAATTAGTACTCGCGCAAAATGTTAGGGTTTAAGTTGGGGGTGCAATATATACTGTGAAGTGCGATATTTAGTTCATCTTGCTATCGCGCTCTGCATTAGTCATCTCTCGTGCCATCGCATTAAAGTTTGACTACGCAAGTACATGATCATCAAGCTTCATCATGTGAATTGCGTAGTTAGACATAGGCATGATGGCATGAGAGAACAAAAAACAAAGCATGAGATGTGAGATTTGCCTTATTTTCTTTATCGCGCATATATTTTTGATAATTTTGTAGGTTTTTTATGACTTTAAAATTTTTCGTTTTATCGTTTGTTTTAATATATAGCAGGATGTTGGAGGAAGAATATACATGGTCGGGGAAAATGAATGTTTTAAGCGGCTGAAGAATGTGTTATCCTTGGAGGAGGGGTTCTCAGCTTAAATAACAGTGAAATTTACGTTTTATAGTATAAAAAAAATCTGGAATATTGTGCCAAAGCCTTAGTTGTTGGAGTCTAAGAGGTCTTGCTTTGGGCATTTTGTTGAGCTAGATGATCAATGAATGGTCACACTTCGAAGAAGTCTGGATTTTTCGGTTAATTCGTCCACTACGTGATGAAGAAAAAAATAGCCTACAATAAGAAGCAAGAGATGTGGTTCAACATCGATGATAAACTAGCTCGGTTTTCCATCAATGAGCTTGCTCTTGTGATGGGGTTTGTGTGTAGAAAACTATTCTCGTCATTAAGAAAAGAGGCTATGAAAACCCTTATTTAGGACACTTACTAGAAGACTAATTAGATTAGACTGAAGGACTTGCTTAAGTTCTTATAAAAGTGGCCAAGAAGAAAACCCCAAGAAGATAAATTGAAGATTTCTTTGCTCTATTTATTAGAGGCAACAATGTTGGGCTCAAACCCCAAAACAATTGTGAGCCATGAGTATATGTCTATGGTGGACGATTTGGAGAATTTCAATGCGTATCCTGGGGGGAAAATTGTGTATTCGTCGATGATCGAGCAACTCCAAAATAGAGACTTGAAGTCCAAGTAACGGTGAAATCTACGTTTCATACCATACGAAAAATATGGAATATTGTGCCAACGCCTCAACTGTTGGAGTTCAAGAGGTCTTGCTTTTCACATTTGCTAGATGATTAGTGGACGGTGGACCCTCTGAAAAATTCCAAATTTTCTAGTCAATTCATCCACTATGTGATGACAAAAAAAAATGGTCTGCAATAAGAAGCAAGTGATGTAGTTCAACATCGATGGTAAACTAACTCGGTTTCCATCAATGAGTTTGCTCTTGTGATGGGTTTAGTCTGTAGAAAACTATCATTATCATTAAAAAAAAAAAGGACACGAAAACCCAAATTCAGGATACTTACTGGAAGACTAATCATATTAGACTGAAGGACTTACTTAACCTTTTACAAAAGTGGCCAAGAGGAAAACTGCAAGAAGATAACTTGAAGATTTCTTTACTCTATTTCTTGGAGACAAAAAATATTGAGCTCGAACCCTAAAAAGATTGTGAGCCAAGAGTATATTTCTATGGTGGAAGATTTGGAGACTTTCAATGTGTATCCCTAGGGGATAGTCACATATTCATCGATGATTGAGCAACTCCAAAAAAGAGACTTGAAGACTAAGTTTAATCATTATAAACAACATTTTGAGGCTATAGGCAAGAAAGCAATATACATGTTGTACGCCTTCCCATTTGCTTTCTTAGTATTGTCGTTTACAGTTTATATTTAGTTGTAACAGTAGTTATGACTGTTGTTAATTTTGGTTTGGTGTTATTAAACAAATGTGATGCTATGAGGAAATCCTGAGAGTTGAAAAACTTGTTAGGGTGACAGTTGGTCCAAAATCTTCTCCTTGGTGCCTCAATTGGAGGTCGAGAAAGGGCAAAGCAGTATAAGCTACAACGATCCAACATTTTGTGACATATAATCAAGTACATATTTAAAAATAAATTGAATGGTTTAAAATGTGTGTTTTTTTAAAGCAAGATGTATAATCACGTGCTCTATAATGGGGATCATGAGGTTTATGAGCAGTGCAACAATGGTATCATGCGTGCGAATATGATTATCACATAAAACTTCAGGGTGGACGAGCTCTCTTTTTTGTTTCATGATATTTGACCTCACTCGTGCTATAACTATCACCTTGCTTTAATATGTACAATGCGATAACTTTATTGCACGCGCCATAATGATCATCGCGTTAACTTTTTTTATTTGTAGTTTTAACTTGTTGTTGTGTACATTGTCGTCTGGTCAATCATAAAGCCTATGGAAGTAGAGCTAACAAATCCCTGGATATAGAGAATTTATTATCCGACAGACTAAGCAGACAAACTCTTGGACAATGAGATTTGTCCATTATATTCAGACAAACAATTGGTCTCTAACAATGTTCTGATGGTTTTCCCCCCTCCCCCTACTCAATCTAATCAGCATATAGGCCCAGGGGGAGGTGAAGATGAAGAAGAACAGAAAGACGAAGAAGAACGAGAACCTATCATCCCCTCTTCAATGCAAACTACCCAGCCCTAGCCTGATTGGTTTTCAGCTTAACTGAACATGTTTGAGTCAAGGATCAAGAGTCATTTTGATAGGTTACATTTAAAATTCATGTCAAAGATTAGATATGTTGAGTAAAAAATAAATGCTCAGTTGGATGAGCAAAAAGATATATACAGAGGGTTGACTGAGAAAATAGACATGATTTTGGCAACTCTATCCTGACAAGGTCAACAAGACCTAACCGAAGACAACTTTATCTCTCTGGTTGGTGAGACAACCAATGAATGCCCTACATTACAATGATGCTATGATCAATGAAGGATATGAGGTAGATAACATCTTGTTGAAGTCTCCGGTGGAGGAATTAAGAGTGAAGGTGCGAAAGCGGAACTGATATTACCTGAGCCTCTATGTAAATGAGCCTTCCAAAATTGGAAGGTGGAGAAAGAGAAAACTAGTCTACCATGCGCTTGGGTGGTTCGATGAGACCTAATATGCGGCTTTGGTCAAGTGGTTAAAGCATAAGGATGGCCGAACACATGTAAAAGGGGGACGTTGGATTTGAGCAAAGCATTCTTCACTGACCTTTTAAGAAAAATTGGTTACCTTAATAGCTTTTTACAAACTATTTTAAAGCCTAAACTATCGCACTTCATAAATGATGTGATAAAAGATAGTCGAGTTTTGTTGACAATTATTGCACCACACAATATCGGGGGGTTAATCATTGTTTGGCAAAATCCATCATGCCACATTCAAAAAAATCGTGCCTTATAAATTACCAAAATCCATATCTGAAGCATAAACCTACGACTCGACTTTAATAAGAACAAAATCTTACCCAAACAACTTATAAACTTTCTATAAACTATTTTAAAGCCTAAACTAATAAAAACCTACACAATTTCATCCAAAATATACATAAACTAAAAAAATCAAACTCAAACACATACAGAGTTTTGTTGCTTCGTTCTTGCAGCTTTTGGTTAATACTTGAGCTTTGATGGAGGCTTAGAAGTTATGCGTCGCTGGTGGTAATAATTTTGGCGAAAGCTCTGTAAAAATGGCAGCCTTTTATTTTTATTTTTATTTTTATACTTTGGGTAAACTTTTGACCCAATGCCCCCCTTTTCTCTCTTTTTCATGCGCCCAATATTCCTTTTTTTTTTTTTTTTCAGAATTAGTTAAGTAATTAATTAATTAATTATAACAGATTATGACTTAACAAAAATAATAGTGTAGTGTGTGAATTAATATTTAGGGTACCCCTTTTAGTGTATTTCATTTTCTACTTGGTCCTATTAAAAAGGGGCCTAAAACAGAAGAAAAAATATATATTTGGATAGCAAATTGTATGGATTTTTACAAAAATAAATCTTGCATTTGTTATAAGACTTTTTAGCTTAAATACCCCTTGAACTTTTCGAGAGTTCGCATGTTTTCATCTAAAGATACAAAATGGCCTTTAAACTCACAAACTTATGGTTTGTTGGCTTAAGTGATGGAAAGGCTAACGAACTTAAAATCCTGTCCATTTTGATCCCACGTGAGGTGCATCTGAAAAAGTATGATAGGGTAATTAGGGGGAAATAACAAAAAAATTCCTCTCTCTATTTTGTTCCTTCTAAAGCTTGATAATCCTACAATTAACATATCAACTAAGGGAGCATAACAAGATATTCAAGTACAATGTCTCTAAATTTTGTAAAACACATCAAAATTAATATAATAAACAATTCATCTAAAGAAAAAAAAAACACTCAATCAAAACTAAAGAACAATTGGAACAAGAAGCAAGACATCAAATAGCAAACAAAAGTTAATACTTGAGAACTTAAAGCCAAAATTCTATTTTGGGTACACAATTGCACTTTGCACCCACTTGAGATCAAAACGGATGGGATTTTAAGTTTGTTAGTCATTCTATCACTTAAGCCAATAAACAATAAGTTTGTTTTGAATCTTTAGGTGGCAACATGAAAACTTGTGGAAAGTTCAGGGAATATTTAAGTTTAAAAGTCTTATTATAATATGTAAGTGATATCTCATATATATATATATATATTTTCACATCCAACTCCATTCTTGCCCATTCTTACTGATTAGATGTGGGAAACAGCAGCAAGGAAGAGAAGGTCTTGAAGCATTTGAAGGTGTTGAAGATTATTTGGTTGTAAAAGTGAGTAAACCAAAATTATTTTCAATTTAATGTTAGATGGTAGTGCTGTAGATAGTTTGTAGTGGGTTTTTAAGCTTAAATTTTGGATTTGGTGAGATTTAGAGGTCAAATTTATCATTTTTGAAACTTTAATCTGCTGAAATTTGGCACGACTTTGTAGTCTGGAAACTAGGTTAGTTACAGGCAAGATTGACTAACATTTTGCCTTGGCACGACTGAGAACCGACTATAGTTGGGGCAGTTGATCCATACTAGTATAGAGCAACTATTAGTAAAAATGAGCGACTACTATGTTGACTACATGAGTCAGTTAAAAATTATGAAGTGTGACTTTATAGTCGAGGATCGACTGCTGGAATTGATCGAGATAACAGAAAAAACAACTTTTTTGATATCTCAATCGACTGTTCTAGTTAGTTCACGAGTATTTTGTCACTCTCTTCTAAAGAGGACCGACTAAAATGGTCTAATTCGTAGCCGCTATCCTTGTTTCATCCACTGGCTGGATTAGATCGTATATAACCTTATTCTGTTTCCTTTTTGGCCGTTGGCCAGTGGTGAATGGGGTACACAAGTTTGATGCCCGCTTCCTCAACCTCTTCTTTTGCCCTGATATTGGAGAAGTAACCTCTTCTTTTGCCTTGATATTGGAGAAGTAATCTCTTCTATGGTGTCCCCCAACTTTTCATCCACAAACACACCGAAGTGCACCTTTGTATTAGGTGTCACGTAGGTGAGTCAGCTTCTTCAGCTTGGATGGGGACATCACCAGCGCTAGAGATTTCTACCTCCTCCTCCAACCCTAGATCGGCTATTCTTATTGTAGAATGTTAAAAATCATTTTATTCAGTCTATGAAGCAAAGCAAGAACAATGTCTATCTTCCTATTAAGCTTCGCCAGAGGCACATCAAAATGCCTTTTCAACATGGACTCAATTGACCGACCTACCTCATCGATATACATCCTCAATATCATCTTCATTTTGGGTGATGCACCTTTAGGAGGTCGTAGAGTCTTAGTTGCGGGCTGTTCAAATCGGGGAGCCTCTCTGACTAGCAAGGCTTCTCAGACTCAGACTTCATCCTGGATTAAAGCCCTGTTGCCGAGTAATCTTGTCAAATCTTCAATGTCATTGTCTTGAATGTCACCTAGAGTGACAATACCCTCCATGTAAGGCATCATCATCTCCTCCCTTGAAGGATGCAAGACTAAATGAACAACAACCTATAAATTAAACAATTCACGTTCAGGTAAGTACAAAAGAAAAAAAAACGAAAAAAATGCAAAAATAACATATACTAATCACTGAAATATGCATACCATGTTGTCCATGGAAGCATTCGTGATCTTCTCTAAGATTAGCACGGTTTCTCTGCAACTCCAGTTTAGGCATCGTGGAAATCTCATCCCCTCCACCCTCCATGCACAAACATTACCCAAGAAGGGGCTGGCTTCAAACGTCCACATCTGCATTGGTAAACAATTTACTCAAATCAGTACTTGTCAATACTAAAAAGTTATTAACAATATACAAACATATAACACTAACTTGAAATGAAAATGGGAAGCATAGAAGTGTGTATGTCTCCTTAATCGCTTCTCAGGGGACTTCTTCAGCTGTTCTTGATACTTGGCAACAAGGTTCTTTGACAACAAATTATTAAATGTGGTCTCAAACACCTCCCACCCCCAAGGATATGAATTGAACATGGCGAGATTATGAGCGACCATTACACGGTCTTCTATCCACCCTTTCTTCTGTAAAACCCTTTTTTTTTCCCTCCTCTCCTTCTTATGGGTCAGTTCAGCCTCATTCTCAGCCTAATCCTTATCAAACATCTTCCTAAACCACTAAGGCTCTTCCATTTCAGTGATTGCTCCATAGATATTTCAGGTATTTGGGAGCACCGTAGACCGCTGGCCATCACAAACTCTTGGAGGAAAAATGTAGCTGGTTTCCCCTCCACTAAAAACCATAACTCTTTCGTCTTCGAGGTTCTCATGTGTCTAAGTATGAGAAAGTGGACATACAAGCCAACAAATGTATTTCGGTTGGCATATCTTCCCCCTTATGTCTATTCTAAGTCCAAATTGAGAAAATGCCCGAAGCAAGAGCTCTTGAAAGCTCCAACTCCCACTCCTCAAGCTTTTCCTTGATCTCCGCCAAAATTTCTATTCGTTGCTTCACCTTTATCTTAGCCAAGAATTTATCTTTATCCATGAATATCGAGCGATCAAGGTAAGTTGTACACTGCAAGAGTTGGGGCAACTCACTTGTTATATATTCATGAAATTGGAAAAAAATAAATAAACAATATTACATAAAAATACGAATTAACAATTGAATAAACATTGAAAAACAAATTTTTTTTTTGAAAAAGACTAACTATTCAGTCACTTAGCTCGATTACGTAGTCGCGATAGTTTTTACAGAGTATGACTCTTTAGTTATGGGCATGACTGATCAATTGGTGCTACAAGTCAAAAGCTATAAGAAGCCTACTTGCAGCATTGACTGATTAGTCGCACCCATGACTACGGATTTGCACTCTATAAAAACCATCATGACTATATAGAGTCGTTCCATAACAATAAGAGTCACGTAAAAAAGGTTGAATAGGGTGACTCAATGATAGTCAGTCCATGGACTAATCAATCGGTCTTTTTCTATTTTTTGTGATTGCCCTTCAGTCGCTCTATGTCTGAAGAGTCACACCACCCTTGAGTCGCGCTACAGTTGCGGAGTTGCACTCTTGAAGATTCATCGCTACTCCGTTCGACTGTCTTGGCAATTCAAGAGCACGATTTCTATAGAAAATAGTGCGACTAAGATAGTCATCTTCCCCGATGAGTTCCTATCCATCCTATTTAAATATCATTGAATTTTGCCATTAAACAAACCACATAGTAAATTTCTACAAAACCCACTATATTCTAAACCCTAAAACAACAATTTCATGCGCAAAACATAAAAAATTATCAAGTTTTGTAAGGTTCAACTTACCGAATGACCCACTTTGTTTTGGCTTTCCTCCCACTCGTCGTGGCCTATGTTTTCTTCATCTAGGTCACATTGATGTCGGTGAAAACTTCCTCCACAATCGCGCTTGGGTTCATGGCCGGTTCGCTTTTGGTATCGTAGCCAATTGGAGGAGTTTGGGCGTGTGGGTCGAAGGTGGAAGTGGAAGGTGTTCAGAGGTGGAGGGTGTTGGGTTTGGGTTTTTAGTGGCCAATGGTCACCGGTGAGTTTGGAGGTAAAGAGAAGAAGAAGAAGAAGAATAAGGTCGGGGGGGGGGGGGGAAAGTGTTTAGGGAAGAGAGGTTTG